>JAZKJV010008100.1:562500-735621 GCA_037367405.1 Ottelia alismoides | reverse complement strand
CTCTCCCACAGGCGATCCTTGCGCTGTCCAAAAGGCGACGTTCCTCCTCGCAAGGCCCCAATGGCGCCGCCACTCTCGAACCCCCAGGCGACACCCTCTGGCGCGAACTCGCGCTCCACCCCCATCGCGTCCTGACGGCGCAGAACGCCCAGGCGCATCCAGCAGGCGCTCCCCAGAACTCCATCAAACCTCCAGGCGGAGGTTCCCATCGTTGCGCACCCCGACATCACGGCGCAACTCGCGATTCTCCCCGGCAACAACGCTCCTCCTCCCCGCTTCCCAGTTGCGTGCAAACCCAGATCTCACGACGACAAATCCCCCGCGCCTAGGCGCCTCCTCTTCAACTGCGCGTAGGCGGCGATGTCAGAGGCACACCTCCAGGTTGCAGCCCCCCTCGCCTCCTACTCCGATCCCCCTGCAGGCGCTAAGGCGGCGACTCCCGCGAAACTCCCCTCTCCATGCGACGTGACTCTCAGGCGCAGACAGCTGCTGCAGAACAAGCCTCAGGCGGCATCCCTCGGTGCATCATCATCGGGCTAGGCGGAGACGCAGATGCCTCCAAGTCCAACAGGCGGTGGCACATCAGGAGGCGCGGCTCCTCTGCGCAAAGACACCATGGGGGCGGCGGGCGATCGAATGAAAAGGGAAGGGGTTTCCAGTAACCCTAAGGCCCCACGACTTTTATAAAAAAAAGCCCCAAGTGGGCCACGGTTGTTATAAAAAAAAGGTGGGGGCAGCATGTATATTAAACAAAAAAAAGAGAAGAAAGGGGGAGAGTTTAAAAAGAGAGAGAGAGAGGGTTTATTAAAAAAAGGAGGTTTGTTAAAAAAATAAAAAAGAAAAAAAGGGACGCGTGCAATAAAAAAAAGGCCGCACGCATTTCGAAAAAAATGATGATGAAAAGCCGAAAAAAAGAGAGTTGAAACGGCTTTTATAAAAAAAAAGGAATGACGGCTTAAAAAAAATTGGAAAAGCTGCAAGGAAATTTTTCTTGTTCCTCTCCCCATTTTTGTTGTCTTCTCCCAACTTGATCGACGTCCATGTTTTCCGACAAGTATGGGAGAAAGGGGGAGTATATGTAGAGTCACATGTCTGTTACATTGTTCCAGAATTCATATTCAGATGCCAGTCTCCAGACCAGCCAGTTGATCAGACTCTACAGATGATCAGTTGTTCAGACTCGACGATTGTCTCCGAGTCTCCAGTTTCAGACACGAACGAGTGTGCGGTCATTTTCAGATGAGCTTAAAAGTTGCCATCATTATTCGAGGTCCCCATCATTCTTGTGGTTGTTCGGCCAGAGTTTTCATGTGAGCCATAGGGACTCCAGAGCAGAGGACCATTCCCTTGAGGGCAAGGGTTTTCATGTGGTATATAGGTACACCAGAGCAGTGCACCATTCTCTGAGCCAGATGGGAGAGATCCAGTTCTCCGACGAGGAGATTTCAGGCGCAGTTTTTGACTCGATGATCAGATTCCGAGTCTTCAGTTGACTCACACTCCAGCCCGTTCGTCCTCCTCACCTGCACGGCATGAGAAGCAACGTCCTCGACTGCAGCAATGTGCGCATTGGGTTGATATTGTCTGTAGTATCATGTAGCGTTGAGTTGAGTTTATTTCTGTTTGTCCAAGCTGAGCATTGCATGCTCCAGCTTGAGGGGGGGTGTTGGAGTATAAGTTGTATGCGCCTATTGTGTTGTAGCAGGGTAAATGGATCCTGGAGGAGATCCATTTACCCCATCCATGTGTTTAGTCCCACATCGTCTAGTGCTGGGACTTGGAGGCTTTGGAGAGGCTATATAAGGAGCCCCAGACCTCCTGTACTCATTGAGAAAGTCAATAGACAAACACGCCTCGTTGATGGCTTCTCCCGTGGTTTCATCCCGCTCCTCACGGAGTAGGGTTCCACATAAAATCCCGGTCTTCTTTTTGTTGTTTATCATTTTATCCATGTTATTGCTTCCGCTTCCGATTTTCTAACAGTATCGGAGCGGTTTTCCTCTGATAGTGGAAAGGGCTACTCGAAGGGACCAATGCCGGGAGCGTGCAACCGTCACTGTCACTGTGAATAAGTGATGTGCCATGTCACAACGAGGACATTGTGAATATAAGTGGAGGCTGTAACATCCATACCCGCAAACATAGTCCCGCATCTAAACTCACAAAGTGTGAGAGTGAGTTATAAGTAATGGGGATTACTACTTGACAACTTTGGCCTAAGCATTTTAGGTGATTGTCAACGGATTTATTTAGATCCGAATTAACAAGTTGTAAGGACCAGTTTTCTTCGATAACGGACCGGAGACATAAGCCCGGAACGTTACATATTGGATCAGTTCAGTAGGGGGGGCAAGGGGGAAGATAATGGGTAGTCACCTGGATGGAAAAGAAGTGGCCTTTTGTCACCTAGATTGGTTTATGTACTGATGGTTATAGTCGTAAACATTGCTCGTGACTGTCCCAAAGGCTTTGTCTTGTTTTGATTGATTTTAATTGTTTAAAAAGGATAACTGCTTCACATGTTGCTGGTTCTGCAATTTGCAATATCACATCCCCCTCGCGCCCACGTGGGAATCACATCTCCAATGTGGCTCCACCTTCAAACAACACACACGAACACCTACACTCTTATCTCGTCCGCCATTTTGCCTATGGCACCCTTACTAATGTAGCATGATCATCCCCTTATATCCAACAACTCATCTCCACCTTACTCCCCTATCAAATGCTCGCTATCTTCTTGTAACGCTGTCCCAATGAATCTTGTCCTTCTCATGCTATACACACCAGGTTTGGAAAAAAGGAAAAGTCGAATAATGGGACTTCCTACAATTCAGGCGAGGCACAACCTCGAGGCGTATGCCTCGGGTTTTCTTCTAAAAATATGTATTTATCTGAAAATATTGTATCTAGAAACAGAGACTCCTCCACCCCTTCCCTCTCCCCCCCACCCCCCGGAGGCCATCACGGGCCTCGTCCCCACTCCCCCTCCCCTCCGAAGGCCACCGCGGGCCTCCTTCTCCCCTCCCCCTCGGAGACCGCCACCACATGCCTCCTACCCCCTCCCCTTCAGAGACCGCCAAAGCGGGCCTCCTCCCCCTCCCCCCAGGAGGCCATCACAGTGGGCCTCCTCCGTTCCCCGTCCCCCTCGGAGACCGCCACCTCCCCCGCTCCACCCCGAAGGCCACCAATGCAGGCCTCGTCCTCCCCCCACCCCCCCGTGAGGCCACCGCGGGCCTCCTCCCCACTCCCCCCGGAGGCCACCACCGCGGGCCTCCTCCCCCCCCTCCCCAAGGAGGCCATCACCGTGGGCCTCCTCCCCTCCCCCTTGGAGACCGCCATCTCCCCCTCCTCCCCCCCCCCCCCCCCCCCCCCCGAAGGCCACCACCGCAGGTCTCCTCCTACCCCCATCCCCCCGGAGGCCACTGCGGGCCTTCTCCCCCTCCCCCCCAGAGGCCACCGCGGGCCTTCTCCCCTTCCCCCTGGAGGCCACCGTGGGCCTTGTCCTCCCTCCCCACCGGAGGCAACCGCAAGCCTCGTCCCCCCTCCCCCCCGGAGGCCACCGTGGACCTCCTCCCCCCTCCCCCTCGGAGACTGCAACCGTGGGCCTCCTCTCCCACTCCCCCTCAGAGACCGCCACCGCAGGCCTCCTCCCCCCTCGGAGACCGACACCGCGGGCTTCTTCCCACCCTCCCCTACAGAGGCCACCACCACGGACCTCCTCGCCTCCCTCCCCTCGGAGACTGCCACCTCCCCCTCCCCTCGGAGACCGCCATCACGGGCCTCCCCCCCTCCCCCCAAAGGCCACCACCTCGGGCCTCCTCCCACCGCCACGGAGGCCACCTTAGGCCTCCCCCCCGGAGGCCACCCCTGGCCTCCTCCCCCTCCCCCGGAGGCGACCCATGGCCTCCTCCTCCCTCTCCCCCGCATGCCACTGCGGGCCTCCTCTCCCCTCCCCTCTGGAGGCCACCAGATCTCCTCCCCACTCCCCCCGGAGGCCACCGTAGGCCTCCTTCCGTGGCCTCCTCCAGCCCCTCCCCCCGGAGGCCACCGCATGCCTTCTCCCCCTCTCCTCCCGGAGGCCACCGCGAGCCTCGTCTCCCCCCTCCCCCGTAGGCAACCGCGAGCCTCCTTCCCCCTCCCCTCGGAGACCACCACCGCAGGCCACCTCCATCCCTCCCCCTCGGAGACCGCAACCGCAGGCCTCCTCCCCCCTCCCCTCGGAGACCGCCACCGTGGGCTTCCTCCCCCTCCCCCTCGGAGACCGCCACCACAGGCCTCCTCCCCCTCCCCCTCGGAGACCGCCACCGTGGGCCTCCTCCCCCTGGAGGCCATCACCGCATGCCTCCCCCTGGAGGCCACCACCACATGCCTCCTCCCCCCTCCCCTCAGAGGCCACCACCGTGGGCCTCCTCCTCCCCCTCCCCTCGGAGACCACCACCTCCCCCTCCCCCCGGAGGCCACCACCGCAGGCCTCCTCCTCCCCTCACCCCCGGAGGCCACTGCGGGCCTCCTCCCCACCCCCTCCCTCCGGAGGACACCACGGGACTCCTCGCCCCTCCCTCTGTAGGCCACCGTGAGTCTCCTCCCCCCTCCCACCCTGAAGGCCACCGCAGGCCTCGTCCCCCCTCCCCACCGGAGGCAACCGCGGGCCTCATCTTGGCGGGTAAGCTGGAGACGTTAAACGTGATGACGATCGATCTTGGTGACGAGATCACCCTCATCAAAAATGCATTGAAAAGTGGCTAAGGCTCCAGGAGACTGTGGAAATCGAAGATCCCAAAACACAAATCCTCGCATGCACTAGGAGTGTGAAAGATATGGAGAACTTCCTACATTGAAGATTATTACAAGACACTTAGGACAAGGAAGCCAAGAAGGTGGGCTTGATACTGATGTACTTATCTGACGATACTCAGTTGTGGTGATAAAGTTGTGCAACAAATGAGGTTAGAAAAAGGATGCTAACATGAAGGATTAGAAATTTACAATATGATGGTCATACCTTACATATCATGAAAATAATCGAAAAACAATAAATTTCAGACTAGAAACATCACATAGACAGATGGTAAAAAAATTTATTGCATTGGATCACATGGCAATAGAACTTTTATGTCATCACACACTCCACAAGAGATGATCTCTTGGAGGCACAATAACTTTTATAGGAAGAATTCTCATATCATAAGTTCAATCCTATGTAAGTTGGGCGCATGATCGTGAAGATGAAGTGAGTCTCCTACAGAACCAAGATGCTTTTTTTCATTCTTCTCTCCAGATACACAAGATGCGCTTTGGAGAAATTTTCCTTATACTCATTGCATATGTCGTCACATGCAATTAGGGCTAGTTATCGAGTCACGGCTCGATTAGCTAGGATCGGGCTCCGCTCGATAAGGACTCCATAGCCTGGCTCATTAAGCTATTAAACCAAGCTAGGCCAAAATTTTGGGATCGATAGCTTAAAGAGCCGAGCCCGGCTCAGCTCGGTAACTCGATAAGAGGCTCGATAAGGGGTTGGGCTCGATAACTCGATAAGGGCTTGTCTCGATAACCCGATAAGGGGCATTACTTTAGTCCCGCATCAGGTAAAGCTGAACCTGGAGGGAACGAGGAGTCTTGTTGGATATGCGATCCCACGACGAGCTATTATGCAATAAATGTTATTGCACATATCATTCCCTGATCTGAAATGAAAAATAAATAATTTGTAAATAGGTACCTTAGTACAATTAGGGTTATGTACCATGGTCATCTTAATAATCATACAACTGTTGATTCAATAATTGAATCATAGAGGCTGGTACTTGGATGAATATCTAAAGGGTTAGATTGAGGACTCATCAAGCACCGTCAAATGATTGCTAAGAGATGATCTCCAACCTGAGTAGGAGATGGCAATCCTTTCTCACATAGATTGATATCTGACCGACGTCTTGATGCAGGTCCTCTGCAAAGGAATAGAGATTCGGAGGTTTCAGATTAGTTAAGTCAAAGAGTGGACTTAACGAGATCGAGATAACCAAAGTCCTATGTCGTATGTTGTCACGATATAGGCACGCATCCTCTGACCGGAGACAGATGTATTACTATATGTCTGAGTATGTACATTTGGCAGACAAATAGGTTGATGACCTAACCAAGGTCTATACACCGACGCACTGGTGTGCATGCAAGGGCATATGAGTAATACGATCTCTCAAAGGGATCATACATGTTCATTACTGAATCGGAAGACATGAGCTCACTCATGAGATATTGGGAAGAATCAAATTCCGTGCACGGTCGTCTCGCTTTGGAAGCTTGACTGAATTTGTAGGTTTGATATATACTTTTGGAAAGTATATGATCAAGGCCTAGGTATGTTATATGATTTTGGAAAGTATATGATCGATACCGACTCCCAATGATCAAATGAAAAACTTACTGATAAAACCCTAAAGTAGACAGTATAAAGTTGATCTAATACTTCGGGTTCATTCTGGATCTTCCAGTATGCAAGATGCACATGTATTGGGAATATTTGAGGGTGATGTGATCATAAATGATTGTATAACCATGACGCTTCCATTCTGAGGGAGTGAAGAAATGGGTATGGATTTTAGTGACTCCTCTCAATAGAGAAGTAATCTGATCTTGGTCCATATGTTGGACATTGATCTGATTGTGATTCAGATGCAATGAGAAGATTAGATTTGCGGTCTTGATTTAATCAAGCATCTATGGAAGGCCCGAGATCTGGATTTGAGATGCGATCTCAATGTCCAAGTCACTATACGTGGAACAATACAATCACCCTGCCCTTATCTCCAAGTATCCACGGAGAAAGCGCGTTATCCTTGAAAAAGTTCATGGATAATTTTGTTGTTGATATATGTATCCAGGCATTGAGAAAATTGATAATTAAATGTGATTTAATTATCATGGATAATATGATTATAAGGAGAGTTATCTGAGATAATTCAATGTGATTTAATTATCAAAGATCTGAATAATATGAATGTGATTCATATTATTCTAGCACATGAGAATAGAGATCCAATATGATTAAATACGATTTAATTATCATGGATACGAATAATGCGGATTGCACTATCCATATTAATCATATATATTACAAATGTGATTTATAATATATTAGAGAGAGCATATTGTGATTTATATTTGTTGATTAATTGTTAATGTGAATTGAATTCACATTGAATGATTAATTGAAAATATAATTACATTTATTTTTGGGTTGTGAATAAGATTCACATAATTTCAATGGCATGATTGATATTTTCTATAAGATGATTTAGAATTATTTTTTGGTGAAAATATTATCGACAAGAGATGATGATATATATCATGAGATAATGAGATCTCATGATTATTAGAAGAGATGGACCAAGTCCACCAAAGAGGAGTGGACAACTACAACTCTCCATGAGGAGAAGAATAGCCGTCCCATCTTATGAGAAGATTGGTTTATTCTCTTCATTATCTTTTATCTTATCAAAGAATAATTTAATTTGAAAATAATTTTGTTGATTTATCAATGAAAATTAATTTAAATTAAATCATTAGTTTTTGTGTTTTTACAACAACATCTTAGCCATTGAAAGAAACATAAATCAATCTCATCCATTGATTATGTGTTGCCCATGGATTGGGATCCATGGATTCCCAAAATCCTATATAAGAAGAAGCATCCGTTGCCCTTCAAATGACAAGATAATGAATGCTCTCTCTCTCACGCCAAGCCTCTCTCTCTCTCTCTCTCTTATAATGGCCGTCCACCATGGAGCCATTGTGAGAGTAGTCATCGACGCAGCATCGTCGTTATGCTGTCGGATCATCAACTCGTGGATCTCCATCTCCTTCGGTACGTCTTTGATGAATCCACGTTTCATCATCTTTATTCTATCATTTTGGCCTTAAAAACCCTAGTAGATGCGTGTAAATAGGCTTAATATATGCACTTTAGCATTCATGCATATGTGTGTAAATATTGTATAAAATGCGGTTTTTAAAGCCAAAATTATAGAATAAAGAAAAGAAAAGAAAAGAAAAAGAATAAAATATTGTAAATATTTTATGACCCGAAACCTCGAGACCTAGGCATCTTGATGAATAGGTCGACAAGGAATAAAGTAGGGGGAGATAAGGGCCAAAATACAGATAAAATACCTATAGTTTCTATTCATTCTTTATTCATTTTGGGACCTATTTTTGGTTCCAATTTTTATACATCAAATAAAGAAACTTTGTACATGAAAGTTGTAGATAATTAAATAAAGAAATATACAAAATTGATTTCACAGAAAAATAATGTACAGATAAAAAGTTATGATCTGAATAAAAATCCAGAATCCCAACTTCCCAGACCCGTATCTCACAAATGAAAACTCCAAATGCATCAAACTCACCTTTAATTGTATATAATTCAAAATAAGCTATTTAATGGTGGTGGTTTCTCATTTGGCGGAGCTACGGTTTGAAAGTTGACTTTTAGACCCTCATTGTATACTTGTACATATTAAAATATTCAATTTATTATTTATTTATTATTTTTATAATTTTATATTTTTATAATGTTGTAAATATTACTTATAATAATTGTGAATATTAAAATCAGAAGAAAAATGTAAATAAAACTCAAAATAAAATATATACATATTTGATACATAGGTATTACACCTGTACTTATACCTATATTAAATATACTTCTACTTTATTAAATACACAAAATATATCAGAAAAATAAAATAAAAATATATTTGTGTATATAAAAGTATGTTGTAATTTTAGAAAATAATAATAGAATTAAAATACACAAAAGAAAAATAAAGTAATAAAGTATATATGTATTATACATATAAAGGGGTAAAAAGTGAACTTGTAAAAATAAGCCTCATAAAAATAAATAAAATTCATAATAAAATACTTCATAAATTAATAAACAATTTTTATTTTTTAACCAAATTGAAATTCATCCATTTACTATTTTATTTCGATTTTTGAAATAATTTCTTGAAGATTTTTCCTGGTTGGTCCACGTGGACCAACCAGGTTGGTCTGACAGTTGACCTCGGTCAACTGTCTGACCTCCTCTTCCAGACTTGTCAGATAGGTTTTTGTCTCATTTTCTCGCCATTATCTAGGTCCAACCTTGCACCAAATCGTGTCGACGTCTTCTGCATTTTTGCGCCTCGATCTATGGTGAATCACGCCCAGGTGATTCCTTGGGCCGAGGACCATCGATCGAGGCGCTGGACCCTTGTCTTCCACGCCGTTCGTCAACTCTACAAAAGAGGACCCCCGACTTCAATTCGAATTTTAATCCTTCTTCCGCCATTTTTACCCTCAAACCCCTAGCCCTTCGTGTTCCTGGTGACAGCAGGCGTCGAATCGAGCCTGGGTTTGAAGCGTTTGGTGTTGAATCGAAGAGATTCGACCCTCGGCGGAGCTCCGCCGTGCCTCATCGCCCGTCGTCTCTGGTGAGTCCCCTCCTCTTTTCTCTTCGTTTTCTTGTAGCTGTAGCGTAGGTTAGCTTAGGTCTATAGCAGTTTTGAGTTTCGTTCATCCAATCGCCGAGAATCCTCGATCGAAGCCACAGCGGAGCTGAGCTCCGCCCGACGTTTCCGGCCACTCCAGTGATCCATCACCGTCCAAATCACCTCCATCCTTCTCCCCTTCACTCCGTCACTCCGCTCCACCCATCATCTCCCCTTGATCTCGCTCAGATCGAGCCGACCGAGCTCCCTTCTCCGCCGCTCGTCGGAGCTCTTCGCCCGCACCATTAATCGCCTCATCTGAACCATCAAGCACTACCATTTTGTTCGTCTGGTTTTTGAGCACTCACCCTACAGGTCTGAGCCCCAGAGAAGGCTCCATCGACTTTCATCGAGCCCAGACGTCTCCGCCCAGGTCGCCTCCGCCGACCGAGCACCTCGCGCCGTCCCTGCCTCGCCTGAGACCACCTGCTGACGCGGAAGGGCCCCGGGATCATTTTGCCTCTGATCCTAGGGCCGGAGCGGCCGTGTGTCGGCCGCTATCGCCGCTCGAAGTTCTTCGGGGAGGTGTTCTTCGTGAACCCCTCCCTACCGTTGGATCGACCACCTCCGCCAGACACGACGCCAGCCGTCCGATCGCATGCGCCTCCAGCCGTCCGATCGAGCCTTGAAGATCTAATCTCAGCCGTCCGCGACGAAGGGGTACGCACCGTCGGATGCGCGCCACGTGGACAAGTGGGACGCCATCGGCCTCTAACCCACGACTTTTTGTATTTACTCTTTAGTCCAAAAACTTTCGTTTGAAGTTTAAATAGTTTTGTAATATTTGCACTCAGGCCCTCGCAGTTTCGCTATTTGCACTTTAGTCCACGCCACGTCACCTCACGTGACTGGGGCGCGTGACTTTTGGGTATTTTGCATGTTAGGCCCAAAACTTTTAACTATTTGCAATTACATCCCTGTGCGTAGTCAATTAAATATCTTTTTGGATAAATTGCATGTATGCCCTGCCGGCTTTTAATAATTGCAATTATGCCCCTGTGAATGGTGTTTCACGTGAGCTGTGCGTGTCTCTTTGGTGAAATTTGCATCTGAGCCCCTGGATGTTTTGATAATTACATTTATACCCCTGCCAAGCTCAGAATTTTTGTGTGCTTAGTCTAATTATTTCACGCCTCATTTGATTGCGAAAAATTCTCAAAAAAATAGGTGTAAGCTCTTGTATGCTTCTATTTTCCCGCTATATTTTTAGTTTTTAATTTTATAATATTTTTATATTTATTAAAAATCAAAAATATGCTTTTTATTCACTGTCTAACTTAGAAAACACCAAAAAATAGTAAAATACCTCCAAAAATTCCAAAAAAGTTTCCTAGTGTCTATTTTATCATATTTTAGTGTCAGTCCAAAAATCATTAAAAATCTCAAAAGAAAAACACTAAAAATTTAAAAAGACTCTAAAACTTCAAAAAAAAAATATATAATCAAAGAAAACTCCAAAAAATACAAACTCAGTTCCTGTTTGTTCTTTACTTTGTTCTCTTTATTAGAAAAATCGTGTGAAAGATTTTGATTGATGTTTGCTAATTTTTAATTCTCATTTTGCTCACAGCCATCACATTTTCCACTGATTTCTCTTATTTCAGCCTTTAAAAATATCAAAAACACTTTGAAAAATCCCCAAAAATCACAAAAACAGTAAAAAATCCTAAAAATATTAAAAACAATTAAATTCTGAATTTTTGGTTATTTTTGTGCATTTTTATAAATAGTTACCTTGTCTTTTATTCCATTGTCTTTATTTTCCAACATTGAAAAAAAAGAAATAAAAAAATATAAAATATAAAATTATAAAAATCAGAAAATTAAAAATCAAAAATACAAAATTAAAAATTAAAAATTAAATAAAAAAATTAAAAATTAAAAACCCACAAAAAGAAATTAGATTGGCTAAGTGATTCATCAGACCTAGGGATTGGATTTTTATCTAGACTCTACACCGTTGTTTCCTGTGTTCGACCCCTACTCGCTTGCCATTATACATTGTTAGTAGGGTATAATAAATTTTAATCCTTGCTCTTGATTGCTTTATTGATTGTGTGGGTTAATTGTTGAAGATCGAGGAGGCTTGAGTAGTCGCATCAGCGACAGTGAGTCTGATTTGTCAGACCACTATTTAGCGGCTCTCGCATTTCTCGCTTTTCAAATGGCGCCGTTGCCGGGGAACATCGGCTTGTAGAGTACCTTTAGGGTCTTTTTAGTTACTTAGCCATTTTTGCTTACTTGTCTCTTGTGTATCATTTGTTTTGAATTGTCTGACTCCTCTTTTTGTTTTCTTGCGAGGGACCGTCAACAGAGGAGGATCGCCTAGGGGATCCTGCGCAGCCTTGGGAGGAGGAGCCGGCTATTCTACCCTAGCCGGTAGGAGAGAGCAGGAGAACTAGAGAGAGAGAGAGATAGTTGTTTTATTTTTGTGAGAGAGAGTATTTGTTTAATTTGTAATAATACATGACTTGGACACTTGAACACTTCGGGTCTAATTTCCGGGTGTTTGTTCACCCGGGGGCTCACCGCGGCTTTTTCGTATTTTATCGACTGTCATTTGCCGGTTTTGTTTTCTTTTTTATTTCTTTTGTGGATTGAGCTCTTAGATTTAGGTCCTGCTTGATTCGATTAGCCTAGGTCCAAACACCCTAATAACTCTTGTATGCTACTATAGTTCGTATTTGGACTTAGATTAATTAAGTAGTTTATCATTGGCTCTCGATCCGCGCGCCGCGAGCTCACTCCACACAAGCGCTTTCTCCTAACTCAAATGTGTTGAGCAGAGGAGGAGTGAGCCTAGACCGGACACTAGGATTAAGAGTTAGTGGTTAACTCGTGGTTCTTCACGCTAGCAGTTGCTTGTTTTAGGACGATTTTCGCATTGCATAACCGGCATATAGATTAGGTTTATAAATTTCTGCTTTGCATCCGGCATGGAGAGAGCTGGGATTCACTGTAAGTCTTCTCACTTTGCATTCATCATTTAGGCACAAAGGTGAGATTTCCATCTTGGTGCCGACTTGCATTGGCTTTTCCCAACTCTTTTCTCCCTCTGATTTTTGGACAAAGTAGGATAAAGAAAATACAAAATCGTTAGGCGCTTGTTTGAATCTACTCAAAAGAAGCGATAACAAAAAAAAATTAAAAAAGGGACTGCTAAGAAAACTTTGACCTAAATAAAATTGGTAAGTGGACTCATTGATTGGGGAGAGTAACACCCTCACTTGTTTTCAGGTTGCATGGGAAGGTCTCCTTCCAAGTGAGGTGAGCGTTTCGTAAGGATTAGAGCCAAAAACCCAACTTGTGGCTGCCTTGTGTATCGCCTGGATTTTCCGAAGTATTGGCGCTACTATCGTACGTAGTCGAGTAGGGCTTGGTCGCCATTGGTGACTCACTATTGTGTGAGCATCGACCTTGTCCGAAGTAACGAGCATAGGCCACGCCTTCACGGGGGTGTCTGTCTCACCGGCTGCGTCCGAGTAGGATCTTGCACGCCCACGGGTGATTCCGTTGCGAGCGAGGTCCAAAGTATCGGTTTCGCCTATCGGCTTCCTCCCTCTATTTCTTTGGCTGAGTAGGGATCGAGGAAGGGTTACAAGGACCTTAAAAAGTGCAAGTTACAGGTTACACAGGAGGAGGACAAGTATGGGAATACTTTTCCGGCAGTACTCTCGCTCCTATAGGCGTAGCGCTCTAAGGACTCGTTGAAAGATAAATTCCTGAAAACAAGATAAAAATTACAAAGATAAAAGCTGAACCTTCACGGCTTCACGCGTTGAGTTGGTGAACTCCCTTGTCTTGTGTTTGATTGCTAATCACATTTAGGTCAAGATCAAAAATATCGCGCCGTTGCGCAATTTTGTTTCCCCTCCAGTTGACCCTCGCTCATTGTGAGCCTTCTACTGTTTTACATTCCATTTGTTTCTGGTTGACCCCCGTATCTTTCATCCACATCGATCTTCCTCTTGATCTTCGAGATGGCGACGAATGGACAGTTTAGTCGAGGCTCTGTCGGCACCCACATCAGTTCTATTCGCTCGCCCTCTCCAATAATTCAGGGCGATTCCCGAGACACCGGTTCAAACCCTATGAACCGACCTCCAGACTCCCTGCCTTCTTCAATAAACCGGGATCACTCTCGTCCCGAACTCTGTCCGTTTTGGATGGCCATTGATTTTACTCCTTACACATCGCCATCCTTAACGAGGTTCTGTGTTGACCTTGACACAGACCGCATCTCTCTATCTGGTGCTGCAATTCAGAATGATCGGGGCATTCTACCATGTGCAGACTTAGAGCCCGAGCCAGCCAACCAAGCAGAGACAGAGATGGCATGAGGAAGGGGAAAAGGACCACAGCCCCAGCAGGAGCCTGAAGACAACGCAGGGGAAGGACAATATACCACGCAGGGCGAGGTCAACAGTCATCTGCTGGCTTCCATTCAAGCCATTCAGCAGCAATTGACTAATCAGGCCCTGGCCCAGACAGCCTTCCAGGACATGATGAACGATCTGAGGAGGAGGGCCGATGCGAGAGACCGCCGACGGGAGGATGATTCCAATTTCCAGGAAGTCAATGATGAGTTTTCAGTGGGACCTGACTTTGAAGCAGCAGACGAAGAGCCACCGCAGCCCAAGCCCACACTCAAGGAGACATACAACCCAGGAGCAGGGCGCATCACTGAGTGGATTCAAGTTCCACGTATGCATGCCCACTTCGAGCTGAAGCCGCAATTTCTGTCACTGCTTCCCACTTTTCATGGGAACACCACTGAAGAACCATATATTTTTCTCAAGAAGTTTGGCCGCATCTGTTCCACTGCTCACTACCCAGGAGTCCCCCTAGATGTGGTCAAGATGACCGCATTCCCTTTCAGCCTCCAAGACAAGGCCCTTTACTGGGTCGACCATCTCGGGAAGGTCGTTACCACCTGGGAGGAATTGAAATCTGCTTTCCTCCATAAATTCTATCCTCTTGGGAGACTGAACCAGATGCATGCCCGGATCTCCAGTTTCTGCCAGCAGCCCCACGAGACGATCCATGAAGCGTGGGAGAGATTCAAGGACCTCCAGGAGAAGTGCCCCCACCATGAGATACCCAAGATCAGTCTCGTGCAACACTTCTTTGGGGGGCTATCATTCGAGAGCCAAAAGCTCGTAGATGCAGCTTGCGACGGGTCGCATTTCAACAAGGACGAGGACGTTGTATGGAATGTCTTCGAAGAAATGGCTGAGGGAGAAGCAGCCCAATCCTCGTCCAGGATCTACATGAAGCCACCGACCGCCATCAGCAAGCCAGTTAACATGGCTTCTCACACCGAGGACAAAGATGAAAGCTCCAACCTGAGTATCATCGGGAGCCACTTGTCCAAAGTGGACATCATTGAGAAGAGGTCGCAGGACCTCGAAAAGCTGGCAGTCATAGAGAAGAGGACCCAAGGTCTGGAGAAGCTCGACCAGATTTACCAGCAGCTAGAGCAGTGATAATCGCACTTTATCGAGGGTCTAAATACGTCGCTGTGGCGACCCACAATAAAATGTAATTAATCAACAATGAACCCACAATCAAGTATCAAACAATGAAAATCAAGTGTGGAGTCAAATTTATTTTTAACTCTGCACAAATGGTGTATAGTGACAAGTATGCAGAGAGTTCGAACACAGGGAGCAAACAGGGTAATTCAAAAATGTGTGCACAAGTGAGTGTGTGTGAAGTGTCTACACTAAGTAGGCAAGCAAATAAATTTTTGTGGGTTTTTAATTTTTAATTTTTTTTATTTTTAATTTAATTTTTAATTTTGTATTTTGATTTTTTAATTTTCTGATTTTTATATTTTATATTTTGTATTTTTCTTTTTCTTTTTCAATATTGGAATTTAAAAGCAGTGTAATAGAAGACAAGATAAAATATTTATAAAAATGCATAAAAATATCCAAAAATTCAGAAATAAAATGTTTTTAATATTTTTAGGATTTTTTTATTGTTTTTGTGATTTTTGGGGATTTTTCAAGGTGTTTTTGGTATTTTAAAAGACTGAAATAAGAGAAAACAGTGACAAAGATGCTGGCTGTGAGTAAAATGGGATTTAAAAATAGCAACCAGTACTCAAAATTTTTCACACTAATTTTAAAATAAAGCTACTGAAATATGCAACAAACAGGAGCTGAGTTTGTATTTTTTGGAGTTTTCCTTGATTTTATATATTTTTTGAAGTTTTAGAGTGTTTTTAAATTTTTAATGTTTTTCTGTTGAGATTTTTAATGATTTTTGGACTGACACTAAAATAGGATATAATAGACACTAGGGAATTTTTTTTGGAATTTTTAGAGGTGTTTTAATATTTTTTTAGCATTTTCTAAGCTAGACAGTACACAAAAAGCATGTTTTTGATTTTTAATAAATATAAAAATAAAATAAAATCAAAAACTAAAATGATAGCGTTAAAATACACGTGTCCAGGAGCTTAACCCTATTTTTGTGAAATTTTTGGATTTAAAATGATGGGTTAAATAATTAGAAGAAGCATACAATCATTAACAGGCCTAGCAGGGGTATTTGTGCAATTTACAAAACATACAGGGGCTCACATGCAATTTTCCACAAAATATTGAACTGAATATTTAATTTATAGCACTAAAACACAATTACAAAACCCGCCTGGGTATCCTAGCAATTTTCCCACCAGGGCGCGTGACTTGCACGCGTCTGGCGAGGATTAAAATGCAATATTCCAAACCCGGAGGGGCTTACTTGCAAAATATCCAAAAATATAACACGTGATGTCACAATTTTGGTACTAAAATAAAATAAAACAAAGACCGAGGGTCCCTTTGCAAAATTCCCACACCTCACGTGTACAGGTCACGTGAGGTGACGTGGCGAGGGACCTAAATGCAAATATTAAAGCTTGGGGGTCTTTGTGCAAATATTACAAAAATATTTAAACTACGCAGTTAACTTTCTGGACTAAATAGAAATTACAAAAACAAGCGGGGGTTGACTGCAAAATACCCTCGCTTAGGCGATCCGACGGCGATGAAGATGCCACTTGACACGTGGCGAGCTATGGACGGCCGATGACGCTTCGTGGATCCGCGGCTGAGATTAGATCTCCAGGGAAGATCAACGGTCGAGGCGTGGCGCGATCCAACGGCTACTGTGCGATCTGGAGGGTGTGCCCTGATCGGACGGTGGCGAAGGCGGCTGGAAGAACACGGCGGAGCTCCGGCTAGGCGAGGTTCCTCGAGCTCCTCCGGCCGACTCCGGTGGCTTCTGGGGTTCAAAATTGGGCTGGAGCCTCCTCTGGTCCTCCTCTATCTCCTGGGGTGTCAAAAAGCCACGGCGGTGGCTGTGGTGCTCGCTGGTGGCTGGCGGAGCTGGAGAGCTTCGTTAGCTCCGGCGAGCTTCAAAACTCGCCTCCAGGTGTCTTCACTGCGGTTTGGACCTGCAAAAATGGTCAAAGGGTCCAGGGCAAACTGCCTGGACCCTTGGATGGACTCGGGGATGCTCTGATCGAGATGGAAATGCACGGACGGAGGTGCGCTCCGGCCAAGGTGCTTGATTTGGCGATTTAGTCGATTAAACTTCAAATCTTTTTGGGGTTTTCGAAGCTAAGGTTAACAGGAAGCTAATGGACTGAATAAAACGGCGGGGGGAAGCCCTCGATGGCCGGAGCCAGAGGGAGGAGCAAACCTCGACCGGCGACTTCGCGGGAGATAGGGGAAGCACCTCCGACCTCGGGAGCCTTGGCTGAAGAGCCCACGACGGAGCTGTCACCTCCAGGTAGCTCTGGAGCACGGAAGAGGCGCGAGGGGTGGACCGAAGGGTGTTCAAAAATCGAATCGCAAGGGTGGAGGTCCCTCTTATTTGGTTTGACCCTGAGTTGCAGGGGTCCAAAGACCAAGAGAAATCTTGCGCCACAGTGATTCATAGTCCGATGCAAGCATAGGGCGAGCAAGATGGATGGTAGGTGGAGAACTTTGCAGAAGATGGTATCGCAAAAGGATGAGAGTTGACGCCTTGAAAAATCCGCAAATGCGGGGAGAAAACGAGGCTCTGACGGAGGCACATGGTCTAGGTCACCTAGTTGACCGAGGTCAACTAGGGTTTGCATCTGGTTGGTCCACGTGGACCAACCAGGAAAAACCCTGCTAATTATTTGAAAAATCATTTAAAAATAGAATAATGACGAATTAATTAAAGGTTATAAAATGAAAAATGCTTAAAATTTTATGTAGTATTTTATTCTGATTTTTATTTATTTTTACGACTTATATTTTTACAAGTTACCTTTTTAACCCTATATAGGTATAATACCTAAGTCTTTAAGTATTTGATTTTTATTTTCTGGATTTCAATTTTATTATTTGTTTTTATTATTTTCTAAAATTATAAGGTACTTGTATGTACACAAATATATTTTTATTTTATTTTTCTAATTTATTTTGTATATTAAATAAAATATAAGTATAAAGAGTATAGGTATACATATAGGTAAGATACCTATGTATTAGGTATATACAAGTATTTTTATTTGGATTTCTTTTGTATTTTTATTTTAATTTTTTATGTGCATACTTATTATAAGTACTATTTACATCATTATAAAAATATAAAAATGAATAAATAATAAATAAAGAATAAATTGAATATTTTATTCAGTACAGGTATACAATAGGGGTCCAAAACTCAACTTTCAAACCGCGACTCCGCCAAATGCGAAACCACCACCATTGGATAGATTATTTTATTCTATATACAATTAAAGTGAGTACACTGCATTTGGAGTTGTCAGTTATGAGATACGGGTCTGGAAAGTTGGGATTCTGGATTCTTATTCAGACCATATCTTTTCATCTGTACATTATTTTTTTGTGAAATCAATTTTGTATTTTTCTTTATTAAATTGTCTACAACTTTCATGTACAAAGTTTCTTCATTTGATGTCTAAAAAGTGGAACCAAAAATAGGTCCCAAAATGACTAAAGAATGAATAGAATATAAAGGTATTTTCTCTGCATTTCTGACCTTATCTCCCCCTACTTCATCCCTTGTCGACCTATTCATCAAGATGCCTAGGTCTCGGGGGTTTTGGGTCATAAAATATTTACAATATTTTATTCTTTTTCTTTTCTTTATTTATTCTATAATTTTGGCTTTAATTACACTATTTTATACACTATGTAAATGCACATGCATGAATGCTAAGATGCTCTATTTAAGGGTATTTACAGGCATTTGCTAGGGTTTTTGGTGCCAAAATGATAGAATAAAGATGATGAAATGTGGATTCATGTCCGAGCGTTGAATGCAAACATGTGCAACGCTGTGTCTACCTCTGCCGAGCCGAACGCTGAGAAGAAGGAGCTTACAATGCAGCAAAATCCTCAGCCGACTCCACCGCAGCCCCAGCCTGTCCAGCACGTGTACTACGTGCAGGTTCCGGAGCAGCAACCGCAGCCTCAGACACAGATGGTTGTATACCAACCAGAGCACCAGCCCGCATACTCCGAGCAGTTCTCTCCACCCCCGCCGCTGATCCAGGAGATCAACGGCGTCTGGAACAACGAAGCGCAACTGACCCGTCCTCAAGGACACGCTCAGGGCCAGAACATGGGCAACATGCCCTTCCATCAGCAACAGCAGGGTGGGAGACCCTTCCTGCAACCTTACCAGTACCAGCCTCCCTCACATGGAAACACGTGGAGGCAGAATTACCAATATGGACCTCAGCAGTCCGGATATCGTGGACAGGGATATCATCAGCAACCGGCTGCTCAGTACAATCATCACAACTCGCAGTACCCCTCCAATCCCCCTCCTCAGCACCAATTTGCACAAGGATACCAGTCGCAATCTCAACCGCCATACCAGCATTCTAGACCCCAGCAAGGGGAATCCTATGAGATTGTACCGGTGAATCCGGCCCTGGCTTGTTTAGAGCAATTAATGAAGAATATGGCTGAGATGAACCAGAAGATCGACGACCTGACGGCAGCCAAAACCGTCATACCAGCCCAGGTTGAAGCTAACCCTAACAATTTCCGACGCAAGGAGCAGGTAGCCGGCAGTGTCCAACCCAAATCAGGTGAAATTAATTGTTTTTTATCTAACGCTGTTACTCTCAGGAGCGGTAGGACACTCCAGCCATCGGCGACGGCGAAGGGAAAGCACATTGCATCTGACGGGGAATCGTCAGTCCAGCCAACACCAGGGCCATCCAGCATTTTGGGAGCAGCACCAGCATCCAGAAAACCACAAAAAATGAAGAAAACAGAAAAACACAAAAAGATAGCATCAACCTCGGTGGAGATCAGCCAGCATTGGAGACACCTGCACCGGCCTCACAGCCAGTTCCTGACAGGAGGAGCACAGCACCTGCAGCGAGTCCAACGCCAGCACCTGAAGCCGAGCCTGTCATTTTTGGTCCGCAAATTGTAGATGAATCCATTCCTTTTTGTCATCTACCTGTAAACAACAATATGGATACTATTTTGAATGATATTGGTGAAGAGTTTGTAAATATTCCTTTTCCTGAAGCAATGAAAAAACACAAAAAAATGAAAAATTTGAAAAGTGCTTTGTCAGACCCTGCTATCATAGAAATCATTCAAAATTTGGTCTTGAACATGCCATTGATGAAAGCTCTTGAGTACATGCCAACAGTGAAGAAAGGCCTTAAAGAGGCATGTACAACCAAGCGCAGACCAACCCCCCACAATTCCAGAAGCAAAGGTGGTAAATCCGAAAAGCACATCCTCACTATGGCCACCGTCAACGCCATCAGTAATCTCCCGGATAAAAAGCCAGATATGGGAGCACCTCTTGTACGTTGCCAGATGTTCGATCAAGAGTTCGAACGAACACTCCTCGACAGCGGGTCATCTGTCAATCTGATGCCAGCCTCACTACTCACGGAGTTCAAGTTAGGACCGCTCAAGCCTACAAAGATGATTCTGCAGTTTGCAGACAAGTCAGTCAAGCAGCCTAGGGGCCTGTTGGAGGACGTGATCGTCACAGTTCAGGGAAAGTCATTCCCGACCGATTTTGTGGTCTTAGATATGGACGTCCCCGCTCCGTTGCTCCTTACCCCGATCATACTCGGAAGGCCATTTCTGCGGACGTCAAACGCAGTGGTGAATTATGGGACGGGAGAAATCACTTTTGGAGCTGGCAATGCAATTATCCGAGTAGAAACCCTGTCTGAGGGAACACCAACTGAACCGACATCTGCGTCGTGTGCAAGGGTGGTCGAGCACGATGAAGACTGCGATTTTCTAGCAGAAATTCAAGATACCAACCTATTCCTGGATGATAATGAGATCCATGGACTCCTCCGTCCCGAGGAGGAAGTGGAGACCGCAGTCGAATTTCCTTGTATCGATCAAGATGAGGAACTTGCTGATGCGTTACAAGATACTACCATGGGGGTGATGTGCCTTCAGAACCAAGAGTCGAAATTTGAAACAGTTTTTGATGAAGATGACATTATCAGAGAATTTTGTCAGGATTTGAGAGAGGAAACAGATCAGAACATAGTGGACACTGAACCGTTGAACGAATCACCACCGGCACTGATAGCTGAGGTCACCACCGAAGCAGCTCAGACCCCGCCAGAGCTAAAACCCTTGCCCTCCAATATGAAGTATGCCTTCCTTGCGGGAGAACCGAACATGTACCCGGTCATCATTAATGCACATCTGACCGAAGATCAAGAATCTCGCCTGATGGAGGTTCTTGAACGCAACCGCAAGGCGATAGGCTGGCGAACGTCTGATCTCCATGGGATCAATCCGTCACTCTGCTCGCACCGCATCTTTCTGGAAGACGACTGCAGACCCTCTCGCGAACTGCAAAGAAGATTAACTCCGAACCTGCGAGAGGTGGTTATGAAAGAAATCCAGAAATGGTGTGATGCGGGATTCATTTATCCCATCTCCGACAGTAAATGGGTGAGCCCTCTGCATGTTGTGCCCAAGAAATCAGGGATCATCATTGTGAAAAATGACAAAGGAGAGGAGATCGCAACCAGAGTACCGACTTCTTGGCGAGTGTGCGTAGACTACAGAAGACTCAATCTCGCCACCAAGAAGGATCATTTTCCGCTACCCTTCATCAACCAGATCTTGGAGAGATTGGCCGCGAAGGAATACTTCTGTTTCTTGGACGGCTACTCTGGGTATAATCAAGTAGCTATTGCTCCTGAAGATCAAGAGAAGACCACGTTCACCTGTCCTTTTGGCACATATGCCTTCAGACGGATGCCGTTCGGGCTTTGCAATGCCCCAGCCACATTTCAGAGGTGTATGCTTGCAGTTTTTACCGATATGGTGGGTAGCTTTCTCGAGGTCTTTATGGACGATTTTTCGGTCTATGGGGATTCATTTGATCAATGTCTGGACTATCTAGACCGAGTCTTACAGAGGTGCTGCGAAGTGAATCTTGTGCTCTCCTGGGAGAAGAGCAATTTCATGGTGACCGAAGGAATCGTGCTGGGTCATGTTGTTTCTAAACGTGGCATGGAGGTTGACCCAGCCAAGGTGGATGTAATTTCTAAGCTGGAGCCACCTACAAATATCAAGCAAGTCCAGTCATTCTTGGGCCATGTCGGTTTTTACCGACGATTTATTAAAGATTTCAGCAAACTGGCCAGACCGCTGACTGAATTGCTCGGCAAGGACAATGAATTCATTGTAGACGACCGTGTGCTCCTTGCCTTTAATCAGTTGAAAGAGCTCATCACGCAGGCCCCTGTCCTACAGCCACCGATTTGGACTCAGCCTTTCGAGATTATGACCGACGCGTCAGATTATGCCATCGGAGCTGTACTGGGACAGAGGAAAGACAATGTACCATTTACGATTCACTACGCTAGTCGAACGCTCGATGAAGCCCAGAGGAACTACACTGTCACTGAAAAGGAGCTGCTAGCGGTAGTCTTTGCTTTGGAAAAGTTCAGATCTTACCTTCTTGGGTCCAAAGTTATCATTTACACTGATCATTCGGCCATTCGGTATTTACAGCAGAAGAAGGACGCCAAACCACGTCTCATTCGGTGGATCCTTCTCCTCCAGGAGTTTGATTTGGAAATCAGAGATAAACCTGTAGTCAAGAATGTAGTGGCCGATCATCTGTCAAGACTTCCTGAACCAGAGTCTCCTGAGCTGAACCTGCAGCCTATCACAGAGACCTTTCCAGATGAATCGATTCTGTCTGTCGCCTCACTTCCTTGGTATGCGGACATTGTGAATTATCTAGTTGCCAAGAAAATCCCGCAGGACTGGCCTAAGTTGAAAATAGACAGATTTTTGTCTAAAATCCACGTTTACCAGTGGGAAGACCCATATCTGTTTCATGAGGGAGCAGATTGCATCTAGCGAAGGTGTATTCCTCAGGAGGAAGTTCCTAGTGTCCTCGCTCTATGTCATGATCAAGATTCTGGAGGACACCATTCAGGCAAACGAACGACAGCAAAAGTTCTTCAAAGTCGCCTCTGGTGGCCTTCATTATTCAAAGATGCAGATGAGTATGTCAAATGTTGCACTGATTGTCAGAAGATGGGTGGAACCATAGGAATGAGAGACACAATGCCTCTGAAATGCATTCAGATCTCAGACGTCTTTGACGCATGGGGCATCGACTTTATGGGCCCGTTTCCTAACAATCAGGGTTATGAGTATATTCTGCTTGCTGTCGATTATGTCAGTCGATGGGTGGAGGCCATCCCCGCCCGAGCCGCCGACAGTAGGATTGTCTGTCGATTCTTACAAGATCATATCATAGCACGGTTCGGGATTCCCAAAATTCTCATATCTGACGGGGGTAGTCATTTCATAAATAGAGAGGTGAAGAAGCTGACTCAAGAATTCTGCATCGAGCATCGTGTTGCTTCACCCTACCACCCGCAGTCTAATGGCTTAGCTGAATGTTCCAACAGGGAGATCAAGACGATTCTACAGAAACTTGTGCGTCAGGATCGCAAGAACTGGTCTCAGCTGCTTGATTTCGTTCTTTGGGCTTACAGAACAGCGTACAAGTCACCCTTGGGAATGTCTCCCTACCGCCTGGTGTATGGCAAGCCATGTCATTTGCCCGTGGAACTTATTCACAAATCTTTATGGGCTATTAATATCTGTAATTTGGACTCCAAGCAAGCAGGAAAGAACGAAAAATTAGATCTGAACAGATTACTGGAATTCAGAGATTATGCATATGACAACAGCCTGATGTACAAGGAGAAGGTCAAAACATGGCATGACAAGCACATCCGCCACAAGTCCTTTGATCCAGATCAGAAGGTATGGTTGTTCGATGCGAAATTAAAGATCTTTCCAGGCAAATTGAAGAGCAAATGGATTGGGCCGTTTTTGGTCAGGCAGGTGCGTGACAACGGAAGTGTATTGATATCCAATCTGTCAGCTGACGCACAGCCTTTTGTAGTCAATGGACAGCTTCTGAAACCATACCTTGAACATGATACATTCATGGCCGTCGTTGACTCAATTCAAGTAATCTATGAGGATGAGCTGAATATCTCGAAAGAGGCAGAGGAAGGCAAAGCACATCAAAACATTTTTGAATGATTTCCCTTTTCGTCTTTTCTTCTTTTCTTCTTTTCAATTTCTTTTATCTTGTTCTACCGAATTGATGCCATCCCTTTCATCACTGCTACACTTAGGATGTACTTTATCCTAAGCATAGGGGGGATGCGCATCCTGAGTTGTTCATATCCAATCTCATATCTTTTCTTCTTTTCTTCTTTTCTTCTTTTCCTTTCTATCTTCTTTATCTATCAAAAAGGTGCCGCCCTTGTAGACAGATTTCCATACTTAGGACGTACTTTGTCCTAAGTATAGGGGGGTGTGCACCCCGAGTTCTCTATTCTTTTCGATCCTCTCCATTGTCTCCTCTTCTTGTCTATACTTAGGGATATCTTACCCTAAGTATAGGGGGAGACAATCTGAGTATGATCTGTTCATTCCCACCCTTGACCCTCCCTGCGTTGTGTACAGTCTGCTATACTTAGGATTATTTGATCCTAAGTATAGGGGGGACGGTCAACTTCTCATTCATTGATTCACTCATTCTTTAGCCTTGCCTATACTTAGTACGAGTTATGTCTTCTCTTTTCTATCCGATCTATGAGGACATAGCTCAAGCTAAGTATAGGGGGGTCGTATATACTACGTATATACTTTAGCCATAACTCGTACTTTCGTATTTTCCTAATAATAAGGCTAATAACTCTTTAAAACTCATTAAAATTCTTAATAAAAAGATGTGGTCATTCCTCAAATTCTTTTTGTATTTACTGATTAATAAATCAGGTGAAAATGTTTATTGCAAAATGTTTGAAAAATAGTTTGAAAATCCTTGTGAACATTTATTGAAAACTATTTTGAAAATATTTTGTTACATGTTTTCAACCTTTGTAAAAATGCGTGGTTTGTAAAACTTATTTTCTTTGTGTGAAATAAAATGTTTGAAAAAATGATTTGCAAATGGTTTGAAAGATGGTTGCAAAAATGATTTGAAAAACCTATATATAATGTTATGAAAGCTTTGCAAAAATGTTTTCAAATGTGTGTAAAACGTTTGTAAAAACTATTTTGGACTATAGTTTTCAAAAACTGTGTGTAAATTGTTTTCAAATAAGTTTGAGGAATATACACATCATACCAAAAATCCACTATGTTTATATGTATAAAATTGACCACTTACCCTGTAAGTTCTTAAAATCCACTTCTTGTAAATAAAAGAAGCACTCCCGTGTACATATTTTTAACCTAGTTTTTCAGCCAAGATCTTTTTGTTTTCAAAAACACCCAAAAACATTTGCAAAACTAAAATCCAAAAACATTTGAAAAATATTTTTGAAAAAATAAAAAAATTTGCATATGCATCATCATGATCTTTTCAAAATCATAAAAAGTTCAAAATCCTTGAAAATTGCATCACAAAAATATTTTCTGCATTGCATTGCATAGCATTCGCATTTTTCGGATTGAGTTTGATAGTTGAACAAGTCTAAGTAAAATCCGGAGATTGGAGGTTGATTGGACCTTAAAATCTACCTAATAACAGGAACCTTATAGGAACTGGGTTTGAGGTACTTCAGGTCTAGTTGACTTAATTCTTTGAGGATCACGGGACTTGGTTCAATGGATTCTTGACTGCCTAAGTAGAGTATTTCAGAGCACACGCACGATTCTTGTTGATAATGACCTAACTTGGACACCCGCACCTTTCACATGGCTCAACTCAGTTGGAGTGGTGAGGGGATTGGATTTACCGGTATGAGACGCACACAAGTGGAAACACTTGTCCTCCTCTAGGGAGGGAAGTGCACCCCAACCCGCCCAGTGATTAGGAAGTCTAAAGACAGGAGGCTGTGGGTTGCGATAAAGCTTCAAAAGAGGGATAGTCTACTGGCTCAAGAGGAAAAACTCCTTATGTAAATGCTGCTGTATTTAGTTTTCAAAAAAAAATGTTCAGGCATGTACAAAAAATAAAGAGCCTGCAAGTATGTACAAAGTCAATAAGCAAGCTTGAGTTCCAAAGTCAAATATGTGAGCCTGCAGCAGGATGACTTGACTACACTGGTCTTGCATCCAGGGATAGGTAGCTACACTGGCTACCGTCCATTCTTCTCTCCACCCCCTCCTCTTGAGCTGGTTGCCACTTGAACTTAGAAGGGAATACCCCGCTCCTCGAGGATGGAGTTGCTGGATTGGGGAATCATTGGGTTGTCGTACTGGAGAAGTCAGTTTCTTTATCATTCTAGTTGGGGAGAGCCACCATCACTTACACTGTACGAGTCAGATTCATAGTCGTAAGGGTTTGCGTATGAATTGAGATATTTCTGACCTGGCTATTAAGGAGACTTGGACAGAGTGTTGGGATTCTCGGGGACTGTTGGATTTCAAATTCGGTTCTCAATAAGGTTCCGCCCGCACTAAAATTCCAAAGGTCCGACTTAAGCTCCAAACTTCGATTTTGTGAAGACAAGTTTGATCATTACACTTAGTCCATCTTCTTCTTTTTCTTTTCTTTATTTTTTTTCTTTTTCTGCACTTATTGCATAAGTGTTTGCTAGGGACTAGCAAAGGCAAGTATAGGGGGATGATGAATCCACGTTTCATCATCTTTATTCTATCATTTTGGCCTTAAAAACCCTAGTAGATGCGTGTAAATAGGCTTAATATATGCACTTTAGCATTCATGCATATGTGTGTAAATATTGTATAAAATGCAGTTTTTAAAGCCAAAATTATAGAATAAAGAAAAGAAAAGAAAAAGAATAAAATATTGTAAATATTTTATGACCCGAAACCCCGAGACCTAGGCATCTTGATGAATAGGTCGACAAGGAATAAAGTAGGGGGAGATAAGGGCCAAAATACAGATAAAATACCTATAGTTTCTATTCATTCTTTATTCATTTTGGGACCTATTTTTGGTTCCACTTTTTATACATCAAATAAAGAAACTTTGTACATGAAAGTTGTAGATAAATAAATAAAGAAAAATACAAAATTGATTTCACAAAAAAATAATGTACAGATAAAAAGTTATGATCTGAATAAAAATCCAGAATCCCAACTTCCCAGACCCGTATCTCACAAATGAAAACTCCAAATGCATCAAACTCACCTTTAATTGTATATAATTCAAAATAAGATATTTAATGGCGGTGGTTTTGCATTTGGCGGAGCTACGGTTTGAAAGTTGACTTTTGGACCCTCATTGTATACTTGTACATATTAAAATATTCAATTTATTATTTATTTATTATTTTTGTAATTTTATATTTTTATAATGTTGTAAATATTACTTATAATAATTATGAATATTAAAATCAGAAGAAAAATGTAAATAAAACTCAAAATAAAATATATACATATTTGATACATAGGTATTACACCTGTACTTATACCTATATTAAATATACTTCTACTTTATTAAATACATAAAACATATCAGAAAAATAAAATAAAAATATATTTGTGTATATAAAAGTATGTTGTAATTTTAGAAAATAATAATAGAATTAAAATACACAAAAGAAAAATAAAGTAATAAAGTATATAGGTATTATACCTATAAAGGGGTAAAAAGTGAACTTGTAAAAATAAGCCTCATAAAAATAAATAAAATTCATAATAAAATACTTCATAAATTAATAAACAATTTTTATTTTTTAACCAAATTGAAATTCATCCATTTACTATTTTATTTCGATTTTTGAAATAATTTCTTGAAGATTTTTCCTGGTTGGTCCACGTGGACCAACCAGGTTGGTCTGACAGTTGACCTCGGTCAACTGTCTGACCTCCTCTTCCAGACTTGTCAGATAGGTTTTTGTCCCATTTTCTCGCCATTATCTAGGTCCAACCTTGCACCAAATCGTGTCGACGTCTTCTGCATTTTTGCGCCTCGATCTATGGTGAATCACGCCCAGGTGATTCCTTGGGCCGAGGACCATTGATCGAGGCGCTGGACCCTCATCTTCCACGCCGTTCGTCAACTCTACAAAAGAGGACCCCCGACTTCAATTCGAATTTTAATCCTTCTTCCGCCATTTTTACCCTCAATCCCCTAGCCCTTCGTGTTCCTGGTGACAGCAGGCGTCGAATCGAGCCTGGGTTTGAAGCGTTTGGCGTTGAATCGAAGAGTTTCGACCCTCGCCGGAGCTCCGCCGTGCCTCATCGCCCGTCGTCTCTGGTGAGTCCCCTCCTCTTTTCTCTTCGTTTTCTTGTAGCTGTAGCGTAGGTTAGCTTAGGTCTATAGCAGTTTTGAGTTTCGTTCATCCAATCGCCGAGAATCCTCGATCGAAGCCACGGCGGAGCTGAGCTCCGCCCGACGTTTCCGGCCACTCCAGTGATCCATCGCCGTCCAAATCACCTCCATCCTTCTCCCCTTCACTCCGTCACTCACCCATCATCTCCCCTCGATCTCGCTCAGATCGAGCCGACCGAGCTCCCTTCTCCGCCACTCGCCGGAGCTCTTCGCCCGCACCATTAATCGCCTCATCTGAACCATCAAGCACCACCATTTTGTTCATCTGGTTTTTGCGCACTCACCCTGCAGGTCTGAGCCCCAGAGAAGGCTCCATCGACCTTCATCGAGCCCAGACGTCTCCACCCAGGTCGCCTCCGCCGACCGAGCACCTCGCGCCGTCCCTGCCTCGCCTGAGACCACCTGCTGACGCGGAAGGGCCCCGGGATCATTTTGCCTCTGATCCTAGGGCCGGAGCGGCCGTGTGTCGGCCGCTATCGCCGCTCGAAGTTCACCGGGGAGGTGTTCTTCGTGAACCCCTCCTTGCCGTTGGATCGACCACCTCCGCCAGACACGACGCCAGCCGTCCGATCGCCTGCGCCTCCAGCCGTCCGATCGAGCCTTGAAGATCTAATCTCAGGCGTCCGCGACGAAGGGGTACGCACCGTCGGATGCGTGCCACGTGGACAAGTGGGATGCCATCGGCCGCAAGATCGAGCCCCGTGGGTATTTTGCATTTCTAACCCACGACTTTTTGTATTTACTCTTTAGTCCAAAAACTTTCGTTTGAAGTTTAAATAGTTTTGTAATATTTGCACTCAGGCCCTCGCAGTTTCGCTATTTGCACTTTAGTCCACGCCACGCCATCTCACGTGACTGGGGCGCGTGACTTTTGGGTATTTTGCATGTTAGGCCCAAAACTTTTAACTATTTGCAATTACATCCCTGTGCGTAGTCAATTAAATATCTTTTTGGATAAATTGCATGTATGCCCTGCCAGCTTTTAATAATTGCAATTATGCCCCTGTGAATGGTGTTTCACGTGAGCTGTGCGTGTCTCTTTGGTGAAATTTGCATCTGAGCCCCTGGATGTTTTGATAATTACATTTATACCCCTACCAGGCTCAGAATTTTTGTGTGCTTAGTCTAATTATTTCACGCCTCATTTGATTGTGAAAAATTCTCAAAAAAATAGGTTTAAGCTCCTGTATGCTTCTATTTTCACGTTATATTTTTAGTTTTTAATTTTATAATATTTTTATATTTATTAAAAATCAAAAATATGCTTTTTATTCACTGTCTAACTTAGAAAACACCAAAAAAATAGTAAAATACCTCCAAAAATTCCAAAAAAAATCCCTAGTGTCTATTTTATCATATTTTAGTGTCACTCCAAAAATCATTAAAAATCTCAAAAAAACACTAAAAATTTAAAAAGACTCTAAAACTTCAAAAAAATATATAAAATCAAAGAAAACTCCAAAAAATACAAACTCAGTTCCTGTTTGTTCTTTACTTTGTTCTCTTTATTTAGAAAAATCGTGTGAAAGATTTTGTTTGCTGTTTGCTAATTTTTAATTCTCATTTTGCTCACAGCCAGCACATTTTCCACTGATTTCTCTTATTTCAGCCTTTAAAAATATCAAAAACACTTTAAAAATCCCCAAAAATCACAAAAACAGTAAAAAATCCTAAAAATATTAAAAACAATTAAATTCTGAATTTTTGGTTATTTTTGTGCATTTTTATAAATAGTTACCTTGTCTTTTATTCCATTGTCTTTATTTTCCAACATTGAAAAAAAGAAATAAAAAATATAAAATATAAAATTATAAAAATCAGAAAATTAAAAATCAAAATACAAAATACAAAATTAAAAATTAAATTAAAAAATTAAAAATTAAAAACCCACAAAAAGAAATTAGATTGGCTAAGTGATTCATCAGACCTAGGGATTGGATTTTTATCTAGACTCTACACCGTTGTTTCCTGTGTTCGACCCCTACTCGCTTGCGATTATACATTGTTAGTAGGGTATAATAAATTTTAATCCTTTCTCTTGATTGCTTTATTGATTGTGTGGGTTAATTGTTGAAGATCGAGGAGGCTTGAGTAGTCGCATCAGCGACAATGAATCTGATTTGTCAGACCACTATTTAGCGGCTCTCGCATTTCTCGCTTTTCAGTCTTGCTCATGAAGAAGATATTGAATCTCCTGTGACGAGATCAGGAGATCCGTCGTTTAGATCATCAACATGGATTGCGAGGAGCACGCGATTCATCCCTGCGCTCGCAAGCGTCTCCTCCGTCGGATAGGACTTGAGATAGGAGGTCTCTCGGTTTAGAGACTCGATCGCAACCATGCTTCAAGAGGTAATCCTATTACTTGTTTGTGGTTTAGACGGAACGATCCGAGAAGCGTTCTTGGATTATGTGGTTTCGTCATATGAAAATTTTTAGTTTCTGCTACATCGAGCAACTAGTGCGATTAGTCGCTCCCGATCGCATACGATGCGATCATCACGCTTCCGTAATGCGCTTGAGGATTTTTCCCATATCCTTCAAGTCTATATAAGCATAGTGAGTGTATGTTATATGTGCATACTTACCTTAACTCGACTCGAGCCTTATCGAGCCCGAGATGGCTCGATAAGAGGATCGAGCTCACTGAACCCTAGCCCGAGCCCAACTAGGCTTATCGAGCCTGAGCTATGGCCTAGCTCAGGTCGTTGGGTTCGATAACCAGCCCTATGATATCCCGAAATTCCCAAAGACCCGGGTGAAGGTAATAAGACAAGGGTCGTTGCGACCCGGATCTCAGAGGATGGGTATATCAAGAAAAATCAGACCGCTAAATAAATCAAAGATCAAAACAAAACGTGAAGCGGTCCCGCTATAAGATTAACCTGGTATAGCACCCAGGGTCGAACACAAGGAGCACGGGTTGGCCGAAGGCCTACGAAGTAGTAAAAATAAAGTAAAATAAAGGCAAAATGTTTTTAGTGGTTTTTAATAATTTTTATATTTTTTGGAATTTTAATATATTGAGAAAACAAAAGAAAACAAAAACAAGCACACTTTCACAATTTATTTAAAGCATCAAAAATCAAGCAAAAATTCAAATAAAAATGTTTTTATGTTTTTCAGGTTTTTTAGTGTTTTTGGTGAATTTTTGGGATTTTTATAATGTGTATTTTATTTTCTAAAAATCAAACAGTACTGAAAATGCAAGGCACTGTCCAGCCAGGCCCAAAATCCAAAGATAAAATATCTAAGGATCTCAGAGGGACCTGGAGGTAATTTTCCTGTATACTAGAGAAAACTAGGAAAATTCGAGTACCAAAATTATTGTTTTTGGTTTTTTAGATTATTTACTAGAATTTTTATGAGTTTTAGGTGTTTTTGAGTTTTTAGGGTTTTTAAGCAATGAAAAATAGCCAAAATTGGCTAGAAAATCAAGAAACACAAAGAAACAGTACCTAATTTTTGTGGAATTTTTGAGGGGGTTTTTATATTTTTTTGAGATTTTTAATTCTAGACAGTAGCTAAAGTAGAGGTTTTTGAATTTTTAAAAATAACAAATAAAATCAAAAATGTCCTCAAAAATTCTCAAAAATCCTACAACATGGCAGGAGCCATGTGTCAAATTTTCATCGAATTTGGAGGTGATTTGATATTTTATTCAAAAATCAAAAGAGGGCACTGTGCACAGGGACTTAAGTGCAAATACCCGAAGTTCTGGGGGTCCAGGTGCAATTTTCCCAGTAAAACACGCGTGCGGCGCGTGCCTGGGGCACTCAGGGACCTTTTGGTAAGAAAAACAAGTCCGAGGACCTTTTAGTAACTCGTACCAAGAAGTCCAGGGGCTATACTGCAATTAACCCACAAAATAGGCGCACATGCGTAATTAAACACTCACAGGGGCATATATGCAATTACCAAAAAGTTTTCATTCAATCATAAACACCCAGAACTACAGGACTAGAGCTGCAATTACACCAAATAAAGCACGTGGCGAAGCACGTGACAGACACTCACAGGGGCATAACTACAATTAAACTAAGGTACCAGGTCCCAAATGCAAATATCCCAACGTAAATAAAAGGCACACAATATTTACAGGACTAAATCTAAAAACATAAACTAAGAGGGGGCCTACGGTAAATTACCCCTTTATTACGTCGACGGCCGGATGTGCGCCACGTAGCAGATCTGACGGTTCTGGATGGCGGGCGCTTCTCTCCTTCCGCACGTGGGCCTGATCGATGTCTCAGAGGAGGGCACGTGGAAGATCTGACGGCCTCGGGTGCTGGTGCCTCTCTCTCTGCGCTAACGGTCCAGATCATCCCTCGGGCTGATCAAGCGGTGGCTACAGCTCCTGAATGGATGGACGTGATGAGACCTGGGGCGCTGAGGGTGATCGGACGGTGCTCGAGGATCCTGGAAGAACAGTCGGCCGGTGAGCTTCGCCGGCCTCGTGCGAGCGCGGTGGTCCTCGTCAGTTGCCTCTGAAGATCGGAACAGGTCCGCGATGAAGTCCCGCAGCTGGTGGTGGCCTCCGATGGCCCAGCCGAGCCCTGGAGGGGCTCCGGCGAGGTCGGCGGAGGAAAGCTCCTGGCCTGGATGCAGGGACGCCTCAGATGGCCTCCTATGGACCTGCAAAGTAGCTCAGAAGCGTCGCGGGTCGAGGGAAAAGTGCCTCGACCCGGTTAGGCGGCGTGAAGGTGATCTGTGCGCCGGGATGAGCGAGCTCCGGCGAGCGACGGACGGTGGAGCTCGAACCCCAGCTCCTGTGCGAGCTGGGTTGAACGAAGGGGCGGAGAAGGTGCGTGGAGGAAAGGTGATGGTGAACGTGGGTTCCGATGATCGAAAGGGTATGCGAGATAGCCGGAATCGACGGAACTCGGTGGAGCTACGATTTGGGGCAACCTAGAAATCAGGCGAAATAGGAAAGCTAGAAGGTTACCTGGGTGGCGAAGTAGACTAGGCTGGAGCTGAGGTAGCTCCCGGTCGTAGCCTCGAAGGTCGTCCGGTCCTGAGGCTCGAGCTCCTGCACTGGGCGGAGCACGGCGGCGCTACGTCGCCGGATCGATGGTCCAGCCACCCCTCCTCGCTGCGACACGGGAAATCGAGAGCTGTCACCTCAGGGACTGCTGTGGAGGTCAGGGGATGAAGGGTGGAGAGCCAAAGATGCATGAAAATGGGGGCGGAGCTCAGACTATATACGGCTAGGGGTCCGGCTAGATGGGAGTCGGGCGTGAAGCTCGGAGCGCGGATCCCCATAACCCACCCCGGGCGTGGATCAGGGAAGAACAAGCTCGGATTAGAGCCCGGGGTTAGCGGATTCAGGAGTCGGATCAAGCGGGTAAAAATCCGAGAAAACGGGTCCAAACTCAGATCCGCAACTCTGTGGTCCAAGGGGGGGAGTTGACCGGGGGGTCAACATCCCCCGTGGACCAATCAGGAGAGGCCACGACATAAATGATTTAGAAATTCAAAATAAAATAGGAAATGATCGAATTATTAAAAACTCAAACATAAAATATTTTTGTTTTAATTTTTTCTATTTTTTGGTGATTTTTAATTAATTTTTGGAAAGAAAAATAAGGTATTTACAATGTATAGCTATACATAGGTATATATACAATATGTTGATTTTTGATTTTTGATTTTTAATTATTATTTTTGTACAATTTTATTCCCATTTTATATTTTATTTATTTATAGAATAACATGAGGAATAAAAGGGTATTTTTATTTGGTTTTTATTATTTATGTATATAGGTAAAATAAATAGATATATACATCTATATACATGGTATATGTACAATATATTTTTGTGTTTTTAATTTTGTTATTTTTATTTGATTTTTGTTTTGATTCTTTTTATTTATTTTATTTACAATATATATATAACATAGAATATTTACAAAAAGTTTTGAAAATAAATAAATTTATTTACAAGGTTAAATACATGTAGGAGGATGGTCTATATACATGGTGAAAGGGAATTTTTGGATTTTTGATTTTTAAGTTTTTATTTTGTTTTTAATAGCTTCTCAATATGTACAAAAATATGTACAAGCATATTTTTGGGTGAGGAAAATATAATTTATTTATTTACAAAAAAATATATACACATGAGCCCCTATCTCCCTCTACTTTGGCTTTTATGCGGTCAGGCCCATGTTGAGCCCTCCCTTGGGTTAGGTTGCTCAATATTTATTCTAAATATTTCCCTCTTTTTCTTTTTCATCTTTATTCTTTTATTTTTGCACAAAAACATGCTAATTATAGGTTTTTACAAAATGCATGCTTTTGCTAATTATTCCTATTTACACATATCTACATGCATTTGCATAGGTTTTTGTAGCTAAAATATAAGAATAAAGAGCGATGAATGGGTATTCATCACCCTACACGTAGTCAATCTCTCTAACTTGCACGTGGAAGATTGGCATATAAGTTTCTCCTTCAATAACTATGAGAACCAACAGTAGAGAGAGATGGACAAGGGGATGATGGCATTGACTGGAAAGAGGGAGAGGCAGTGGACAACAATGAGGAGAGAGTTGGGTGCCCTTAAGGTATTAATCCACCCTCTCGTATATTGAGACGATGGGTACCCCCAAGTTGGTTGGAGTTAACCCTGTACTACATAATCCCAAAATCTGACTTGGATCAATCTCAATGATCATTTCATAATTGGATATTAATTTTAGTTAATCAAATTCATCAAAAATATGTGAATCAAATTCTCATAAAATATTTATTTAGCAAACATGAATCGAAATTCACACACCCGATCCTTGAGTCAGTGACATATGGATATTTCTATCATGCTATCTCGATTCATATTCCTTAATAGTGGTATCATGGATAGCATTATCCACAACCTATAATAATCCAATTCGCATGATCCCTCCATGATTCAATGATAAGTGGATATGCCAATTCACAATTCGTATTTTGAATTCAGAATAGTGTTATTCACATATAAGAGTGTCCTAATCCCATTGGATATCATCTTCTTTGTGCAACAAGTATGGAATCTTGAAACTGTTGACGAGGAGATTTATAAATTATATATAATGACTTAATATTAGTTAAATATGATATTAGGGATAATAAGTGCTATAGTTATCCGATTATTAAGGCAGTATTGAACCACATCGCTAATAAACCTGAATCTTTTCGAATCAATCTCCATGTCATTTACAACTTGATTTGATTCGTTGAACGAAGATTTGATCTAATGAGATCTCTTTTGATGTGTCTTTAAGGGAAGCCGCTAAAATTTACATGTTTCATCACTCAGTCTTAATGGAAGTGTCATGTTACACAATCTATTACTCACATCAACATCCGATATTTGCAATACTCTTGCATCATATATACTGAAAAATCTTGATCACCTAAAATATGTGTTGCCTTATTTTTTTGTCTCCTTTTATGGTTAAGCAGAAGATATCTCAATCGACCATATGGTGACATCAATCATACACTCTCCAAAAATGCATATTGATGTTCACGAATTCGTATCATATTTCCCAAAAGGATAACTACTGATGGAATTTGTTTCATGCCCCACTGCCTTATGAGTGAGTTATGTCTCCCATATTATTAAGTACAAACTTGCATGACTATTTGGAGAGATCACATACCTCATATGTACTTTATATGCACATCAACTCATTGGTATATAGACTTTGTCAGGCAATAAACTCATTGGTTTATGATATGTACACTCTCAGATGTAAGTTCATGTATGTCTCCATACAAAGGATAATTTCTCCTCTCATGAAAGTCTAAGATACAGAACTTAATCTATATCAACCTTGTCAATTAACTCTTTAACTTAATTATTCAAACTCTAGATCTCTACTCCTATGCCGAGGATATGCATCAAGAGCATTAGCCAAACATCAATCTGTGGAGAAGATTGGCATCTCTCATAAACCACAGATCATTATTGGATAACAATTATACAATCGTAGGTGTGCTTTCAATCTAACTCTTTAGATCATCAACTAAACATCAGCTATTCTGATCCAACTCCTTAGATCAATGACATTGACAATAACCAATGTACATAGTCTTAATTGTATAAAGGGATCTTATCAATCACGTGAACTCAAATAAACATCTAATTTCAGATAATGAATGATATAATTGCAATAATGTGTCATTGGATGATTTGCAAGGGACTTATATGTCTAACGTGATAAAGTGAACATATCATGATTAAATTATATATTATATTTCTAGATGTGATATCCAATGGGCTCTGAGCTCATTGGGTAATGTGCACTCGTTTTCAGGCATATGATCTTCATCATAAGGTTAGTTTTCAAATTTTATTATCATCTTTTTCTTATTCAATTAGCTTCCAACGAAGCATTCCATTTATTTATGCAATAAATTCTTTCCTTATCACGTCAACATAGCATTCTTTTTTATTATATCACTCATTTCTCCTTATCTGCATATGTTTAGTAAATCTTTTTTCAAATTATGAGTTCCATATTGATTGTAAAGAGAATATATTATTGATTCCATATTAATCGGTTACTCAAATAATGCCCCTCCTAAACTAATGTTTATTCTAGAATTAGTGATCATTTAATTGAGAACTGCATACATATTACTGGCCCGTGACATAAGAAGTTTCATATATTCAGTAATAATATTACTGTTTTAGACAAATATTTCTCTAATTTCAATTACTAACATCATTTTTTATTGTTGTTGTTAGTCTTATAGTTAGTAACATAAGCATTTTGTTTTGAATTATGTAAGGAGAATATATTACAGATTCCATGTTAATTATTTACTTGAGTAATGTCCCTGAATTACTAAATTCATTCCAAAATAGTATTATGGATCTAAATTATTCACTATTGTTCTACTATTAACGATCTTACGACAATTATTTGCTTGATAACTGTATATATAGCATTGATCATGTGGCATAAAACACAAGTAGTACGTAAATAACCTGAGTAAAGCAATAAAAAATATTTATAGAATAGTAAAATATTAATATAAATTAATCATTAATATAAGATAGAAAGTAATATACTCATGTGAAATAGTAATATTTTCATTGTCCGAATTAACTGAATGAAAATATTTTCTTTCTAAAACTGACTCCCTTTTCTATGGAAATACTGTAATTCAAAATTATTTACGATAAAATGGCAACAACGTTGCAATATTTCTAAATTAGTCCTCATTCCAAATAAGTAACCATGACTCATTGTATAAGCCCTATATATAAAATAATATAAATCAGACAGTCATTTTTTAACGGTAACATGATTTTTTAAATCGACACCATCTCGATGTAGGCCGTAGGAGTCTCTGTTTCTGACGAAATTCGAATGGCATATAGGAGGGATATATGGATGAATATACATGACGATATTTTTCAAAAAAATAAAAAAAAAACGTCGAAAACGACGCGAGGGCAGCCATTGTTGGCTGCCCCAAGGGGATAGCATACTCATAATATTTTATATTTGGATTCCAAATCTGCATCTTTTACTTCTTACCGTATCCATATCCAGAAATTCTTACAATTGATGTTAATATTTGATTAATATTTAAATACATATATCTATATTGAGAATATTTCAAATATGATAAGAGGATATTCAAATATATTCGTATCTATTTTCATCCTTCACAATAACCCCAAGGAGAAATAAGAAGCAGCATGAAAAGGCGCATGCAGGATCCTTTTCGAAGCTATCTTTTCTATGCCTTGCCGCACCAAGGTAGTTTACTTGCTCGATTTGCGGGAATGAATAAGGGAAAGCATTGGAAACAAACCAGACCCAATAAAATATACAGATATCATAATGTGCATGGTCATCATATATGCTCTTTAAAGATATTGCACATGAAAAGTACAAGTTGGTTTTTTATTCCCATGAAAAGTTGTTCGATGCGACGTACATATCCCTAATGGAACTCGCTTAAAACTTGAAAAAAATCTTTTTATTGAAATTATACATAACTAACAACATGCAATAGATCATCACAGTTGCAATAGTCGACCGAATATACCGATTAGTTGGTCAATCTATGAGGTGCGAGGGTCCACGATTGAACATACACTACAAGAAATTGGACTTAAGGCAACGAATAATTTGAATATTCGTTGCCATATATTCAGATGTTAAAGATACAACAACGAATATTATTCGTTGTCAAATCATCTTTTGTACTAGTAGTTAGCAACGAATATCATATTCGTTGTTAAAGGTCCATACAACGATGATATTTTCGTTGAATTATTCATTACAATTCACACTAATCGTTGCAAAATTTAGCAATGTTTAGAAGAAAATGGTAACGAATAATCGTTGTTACATGATTCGTTTCGAGGAATATAGCAACGAATACCGTTATTCGTTGCAAATTTAAATAAGCAAGCAACGGATACTATTTGTTGTTATATATTTAACCACGGAAGATATGGCAACGAATATTAAATTATTCATTGCCTTAGGTCATTTTCTTGTAGTGATACCTCTAGTTGACCCAAATGAATAGTCGGTCTGCGACTATTCCATCGATTGATCGACTGTTCGATCAGACTATTGAACATTTTATATTTTATGTTTTTATGTTTTTTTTAATTCATAATGGTTACCTTTTATCATAGTATCACCACAAATGTCAAATTATATATATATATTTTGTTCATTGATACATTTATCTTAGTTTAATGCTGATTAATGAACATATATGGATAAAATATAAGAATATATGTATGAGAAATAACTTTTATATTTAAGATACAAAAAATACAAAAATCAAATAATTTTTCGAATATTCACCCGAATGTTGATTATTCTTTATCCAGTGACCCTTCGATTGAATATCAATCAAATGCTACAATATTGTCAATCATAATTATGTATTGTCGTATTTTATACCTTGTATTGTTGATCATGTATACTAGTACAAGCCATGAGAAAATAATTGAGAGAAAATGGCAAGGCGCACGTAAGGAGGTTGTAGAGTCAAAGGCAACAAGCATGGAGCGATCAACTAATGACATGGACTTGGACCCTGGTCGAATAGTTGCGAGATGATGGATAACAAACACCTATTTACAAAGTTTGCTCTTATAGAGTTAAATCCTCGGGAATCCGCGATCGATAGTTTTCATAATGTTGTCCTAAAGCTCTCGCAAATCCTCGTTTTAAGATCCTCTCCCTCCAAATTTGATGGAGAAGATTGGTTAGTGCAACTGATGGTTCTCTTACATTTGCAAAAGTTGCAGAAATCGATAATCGGTACTTGTTCAGTCGAGTCATTGACTAAGAATTAATCAACCGTCAGACGACTAATCTGATTTAATCGAGCTTTAGTCGATTTTGATTTTTTTAATCATTTTAAATATATCCATCATTTATATACATATATTCTTATGTACATTCATAGATCGTACATTTTCTATGTTATCATAATGAAATAAAAGAAGTAGCTGAATTTAAATAAAAATTAAGTATAACAAAATAAGTTTGCTTTTTTAATAAAAGAACAAAAAAATAATAAGGTTTCTTAATTAAGCTGACTAAGCAACTTGAGTAGTCGGTTGACCAACTATAAATAGTTTACTCCTTAGTCAGTCGGCTACCCCACCGACTTGACTAGTTGGGCAAGTCAACTAACTTTTACAACATTATACATTTGATTCTCTACTAGGCATATTGCAGTAAGACTCGCATAATATACTATATCACGATCTTCATATATGCCAAGATCTCCAACAAGGCTCTATCTCATGCTTTCATCAACAACTATGTCAGTGTCATACACTATGCCTCTGTGGCAGACAAAGCTACAGATGGTTGCAAAGTTTCCTTCTAGCCGATGGAAGATCTGCCTAAAATGAAAACATAGATTCTCATAAATCTTTTTCATCAACATCTACAACATAATCTGATTCTGAATAACATGCAATTAAATATATTGAGCCGCCTTCATAAATATGAACAATATCAGACGTTCCTTTGAGATATCAAGTAGGCTTGGTTGATTGCCTATGCTCATGTTTTGGGTTTCTCATACTAACAACACTCACATCATGTGTTATTTAGTCTTGTGCAAATCATGGCATATATAGGATTTCCAATTGCATTGATATAGGAGATATGTGACAATAGTATCTATGTCAGACTCGGGTGAGAAAACTATAGATAGATACATATTGGTGGTGAGCGTAATACTTAAGAATATTAGTGTAAACATCCAATTCTTGATTATCATCTTTTGAATGTAACTCTTAGTTGCTTCAGCTTTAGATGTCACTATCTCTTGGCATAATCATATCATCAATATTAGAAAAGAAACTAATGAAGAGATCATTCGTTTCCTTGTTGTGATACAAACAACAATCATACAGACTCAACGTACCATTGTCTTGGAGATTATTTTAGTCCATACAACGGCATTTTGAGTTTGCAAATTTTATCTTCCTTGTCCTCAAAATTAAATGCTAGCATGGATGACTTATCAAAATATTTTAGTATTATTTGCCATGCAGAATAGCAATCTTCACAAGTATTTGTTCAAGCTCCAAATTTGAGATGTGAAACTATGGATAGTTGCATGTGTATTGAAGAGCGCCTCACAACGGGTGAGAAGATTATTGTAGTACTCTCTCTTTTTTACTATAGTCTTTTGTAACCAAACATGTCTTGTATTTGATGTCTTTACCATGATTTAAAAAATTGGACCGGACCAGATCGATTGAACCGGGACCCGACCACGACCCGGTGGTTCAAGCAGTTTTATGTAATTATTTTTAAAAAAAGAAAATAAAAAATCGAGTCTAATCGATGGTCAGACCGTGATGACTCGAGTGTCCGGATCGGGTTGACTCAGATTGACCCAATTTTCATGGTTTGATATATTTTCAAAAATAAAGGTTTAAATAATGAAATAGTAGGCTTTTTATCTTGTGTGCCCTTCTTAACTTTCACAATATCAGTTATGTCCTTCTCTTTTTTGAAATATAAGTTGTGCCACTACTTTCTTAGATCATGTTCAGGTAGGGGGTTAATCCCCTCTTTTGGGAGGTTTTCCTCCAAAATCCATGCTTTCTCTCTCATATGGGGCCCACTATCCCTTTCTTTTTTAATACATTAAATAAATCATTTATCTTCCATCCATTCTATTAAAAAACAATATATTATACCAACATATCATATAAAAATGATAAAATACTCAACTTCTACTCGCTTTTCCAAACTTCAATACAATCATATCACAATAGCTATTCACTTTTTCAAACTTCAATATAATCACATCACAACAAACCCTCTAAACCCAAAATCCTCTATCCAAACATCAAAACACAAAAATGAGTTACCCTCCCCCAGGTTACCCTAGGATAACCCGCCAACTAAACACACCCTTAGACCCCGTTCGGTAGGTGTGGTAAACTCCCCTTGTGTTTGGTACGCGGGTTAGGGTGTGTTAAATTGTAAGAGGGTAAGACGTTTTTGTGTTTTGGTGTTTGGATAGAGGGTTAAACTGGAGGTGGGTTAGAAGTGGGTTTGTTGTGATATGATTGTATTGAAGTTTGAAAAATTGAGTAGTTATTGTGATGTGATTATATTTAAGTTTGGAAAAATGAGTAGAAGTGGAGTAGTTTATAATTTTTATATGATATAATGGTATAATATATTATTTTTTGATGGAATTTATGATGTAGATTTAATTTATTTAATTTTTTAAAAAAGAGAAAGGTGGGAACCCACATTAGAGAACGAGTACCCCACCTACCGAACGGGGTCTAAGAAATCCATGTCTTCAATTACATGTAGTGCATAAGAAACCATGTCTCAAAATCATATCACTTCTAAACACCTACCATTATACGAGGTTGATAATCAACAATAATGTGTAGCCTCTCTTGTATAGGATCTTCAAGTTATGCATCTACACCATAAGGACAATACAAAATTGACTAATTCTGACTAAATGATATATCAAGCACCACCTCTAGGCATCTGCCCTCATTGTTTCCTACATCCATATAATTTGCTTCAAATGAAACGAATAATAATCATTTAATGTGTATTTCTACTAAGAACCACTTTATGTCCAATCGAGAACCGTATCCTATGATATTTTTCCCATGCATTATAACACATGAACTGAGGTTGCAAAAATCGGTAATCAGTATTCAGTTGGTTGGGTTACTGCCGAACGATTAATCGATAGTTGAAAATGACACCCTCCTCATCCAACAGGCAGAGACACGACTGACTAAGAGACATCATCTGACTCGACAGACAGGAAGACGATCCTTATATACTAGTTGCTCGCTACGCCCCCGCCCCAAGCTGAGCCATTAGCTGCTATGAAAACAAAGAAGATCAGAAAATCGTCGGAAAAGCCCCTCCCCTGGCTTCGGCTTTCGACCTTGGAGCGGAGCCTATCGGCCCCATGAAAGAAGTGGGGAACTGCGCTATTCCGAGAGAGGAGACCCCCACTCCGAGGCGTGCCGGCTCCCCGGGGATGTGGTACAGAGATGAGGACATGGCCGCTTTGAAAGGAAAGCTGCGTCACGTCAGGGGAGGAAGGAGGGAAGCGAATCAAGAGGCTTCTGGAAAGACCTCTTGACATCAAGGGACAGAACTAAGACAATCCAGGAGGGCTGCGGGCTCCGCGAGCGAGTGGTTAGTGGCAAATAGCGCCCGAGGGGATGGCATTCCTCTCTGCGGTTGGCACTCGAGGAACCACGGGGCACTCCATACAGAGCAAGCGACGTCGTCAGGGATGAGGCGCCCTCGCAAGGACCTCAATTGACCAGGAATCGACGAGACCATATCCCTGCATCCGTCCTACATCTTCCAATTTCTGAAGGCCGAAAACAAGTTCAATAAAAGTGAGCTCTTTTGCATCAGTCAAAGCGAGCAAGGTCAGCAACGAGAGGAGGAACCCGTCATTATAAGTTCGTCGGAGGATAATAGGTCACCTATATACTAAAGGACTATAAAATGAAGTAGGACAGTATCGACGCCCTGTCGTGAGTCGGTGCTTGAACCGGCTGCTGATGCCTCTCACATTAGTGAAAAGACCGGCAAAATCCGGCGGGCAGTGCTTGACTTCAACTGCACGCCTCAACGTCAACCGCTGCACCTCAACGCATTTCGGCAGAAAAAATAGGGAGAAGAGTTCCGACGCTCGACGACTTGTGGTCTGACAAGTCAGAGTTAAGCTGTATAAGAGTTGGCCCCAGCGGGAGTGCGGGACTCCACCTCCGTCCCCCCCCCCCCCCCCGGAGGCCGCAGCTGCCAGCACATCAGGTCATCATTTAGTTCAACAATATGTCATAATGCTAGTGTTACAGATTGGATCATGAACTTAGGAGCTTTACACAATCAATGTGGTGATAGAGCTAAGTCCAATAATCTCCGTCCTCCCACATCTAGCAGACCAGTTGTTGTTGTGGATAGGAGGCACTGTCCCACTACTGGATGGGTAGAGATTAAGATGATTCCTTCGATGCATTTGTAGGATGTTCTTATCTATCAGTCATATTACTAAAGATCTAAATTATCGTGTTATTTTTGACCCATCTTCACTTATTTTTAGGATATTCTCACGGGCAAGGTGATTGGATGTGCTCGTGATCATGGAGGGCTCTACAAGCCGGTTCAACCTTCATTTGCAGGTGTATTTTCTGTTTCTTATGGGCATGCCTCATCTTATCTTTGGCATCCTTGGTCAGGGAAACTTCCTATGCAAAAGTTATGTCATATTCTTCCGCGGATCTCTCCCAAGTCGTCCTTTGAGTGCAATGCATGTCAGCTTCGGGAACATCATATAGAACTAGTTTTTTTGGTCGATTGAGTCATAATATTTCCTCTAGTTTTGAACTTATTCATTTTGGTGTTAGGTGTTCTAGTCGTGTCCTTCAGTACCAAGGGCATCGATTTTATCTAGTGGTAGTAGATGATTTTTCAAGATTGTCCTGGGCCATTTTAATGAAGAAAGTTTGAAGGGGGAAATATAATAAAATCTTTTTTTATTGAAATAAAGAATTCATTCTCTGCCAATGTGGAATATGTACATACTAATAATGCTATAGAATTATGTATGATAGAATTGAATCAACTCCTCAAAATCCATTGGGATTCTTTACCAAACCTTTTTGTGCTTATATCTCTCAACTAAATGGAATTACTGAGTGGAAACATTGCCATATCCATGATGTTACAATGACTCTTCGCATTCAGAGAAATGCCCCAATTCTTTTTGGGGTGATCCTATTGTCGCCACATGCTACCTTATCAACTGCAACCTTCCACTGTCTTAAACGAGTAATTTCCTCATTCCATTGTGTTCCTGACAAGGACTTGTCCTTCCTCTAGCCTCATGTTTTTGGTTGCACTGCCTTTGTTTACCACCTTACTCCAAATAGTGACAAGCTATCTCCTAAGGCCATCAATTGTATGTTTGTTGGATACTCTCATACACAAAAAGAGTATCGATGTTTTGATCCAACTCAGAAGGAATACTATGTAAGTGATGATGTTATATTTTTTGAATTAATATTCACCACAGTTTCATTCTTGTGTGAGGTTACATAACAACATCCTCTTTGGTTGTTTATCGTATGACATCTCCGAGGTCATCAAATAAGGAGAGGAAGAAGGTAGGGAGATGACCACTCCCATTCGTGAGGGACCTTTCCTGATCAACAATTGAAGGATCCCATTAAGAATAGCAATTCAAGTGTCGATTTATGTCTATTTTCCATCTAATGGCTCACACATGCCTATCATATAATTATACATATTTCAATAGTTATTATAAAACAAGTTTATATGACAATCCCCTTCTAAGGAATTTCACAAGGTATATTACATCTCCCCCCATTAAGAATAGCAATTCAAGTGTCAATTTATGTCTATTTTCCATCTAATGGCTCACAAATGCCTATCATATAATTATACATATTTCAATAGTTATTATAAAACAAGTTTATATGGCAATCCCCTTCTAAGGAATTTCACAAGGTATATTAGATCTCCCCTTATTTAAATTTCCCCAGTTCACTTTTTCCATAGGAAGATTCTCTCTTTTGTGTCTCCAATAACTTTTTTATATAAAAGAGAAATAAAGGTAAAAAAATATATCTAAAAGAGAGATAGACGGGACCAAAATTTTTTTAAACTTAATAATTAATGGCGTTAGGTGCCTTAATGGCGTGTGTTCCTAATGAGAAAGAGATCATCTAACAAACACTAGTCTTTTTTTGGTCCATAAACAATAAAGTCAGACCACCGACATTTATGCCAATTCAATGTTGCAATATAATGACAACCAATGGCACATTAAAAACGATTTTCCTATCGAGCTTACTATTCCAATAAGAGAAGATGGTATATGCTAAAGTACGAGAACATTATTAATTGGACATTGCTATTTGCTAAGGTGTACTTTTTTTTGTCCATCTTCGCAAACCCTAGTCTCCATCGTTGGATTGGGAGGGCTTTTATGGCACAAGTACCCCCACAATCCAATGGTTGAAATTCCCTTGAGGTGGATTAGGGTTTCCCTGGCTCGATTTAGTATTCTTCATTTCCATGTCAATACATAACATGTAGCATATTGGATCATACTTTATATGATATGTTTAAAACTAGAAGAGTTTTAGACCTTTTTGAAGAAGATTTTCTAACCAGCATTTTTTACTTCCATTGAGGGTAATGTATTTGTATTCAAAGCTCTATAAGTTTTACGTTTGAAGGATCGGTGAATTCCTCCCGCTTATTTCGAAACTTTCCAAGGTTCATCTTATGGATCCCAAGTTGAAAGAGAAAATTGAACAGATATGACTATCCTCTATTGGGATGTACTATTAAATCGAAGTTGGGATTATCTGCGAAAAACTATGGTGGAGCCGTTTGTGAATGTCTACGTAGTGTGCTTGTTACCAAAGATGATGAAAACATAAACTCATAGTCATTTATGCGCTGGAGAGACCGCTTCCTAGTTAGTTGGCTTTGTATGCAACCCCGTAGTCTAAGCATCACGATATGCTACTTTGACATGCATTCACCCTTCACACCGGCATTCGAAAGAAATCTCAGCAATATATAAGCTTACAAATTTCAAAAAGCGTAGACATGGCATGTAAGTGTGAGTGCATGAGTAGAAAGGATGGATAGAGCCACATCTCAGAGGCGTGGCTTTGCAAAGCCGACAGAGGAAATAAACCACACGTCTTCTATTAGTTCTGACTAGTTGCATATTTGCTTCTCTTGAAGTAGTATTGCTACTTAAGGAAACTTAAATCGTGGAGCAATTAGCTTATTCATTACAAAGGTCTTTTACGCATCACTAATGATATATCTCATGGAAAATTTCTTCCCAAGTAGAGGTCGAAATTTTTGGATTTTTCAAAATTTGTCCTAACCTATTTGATGAAATAATGCCCTAGTCTTTTGAACTATACATATACATCTTAAGGTTATATAGTTATATCACAACTCTCTATTATTTACCAAAGAAAAACAAGCGGTACTTCTGCCTCAATTTTAGTAGCCCCCCCTCTGAATTCCAAAAAATGTCAAGTTGGTCCCTCAGAAAATTATAATAGTCATTCCCTCATCTTTTATATACCAAAATATAAATTAAAAAAATAAAGTCAGGTGATCGATACCAAATATCCAGCTTCAAAAGATCTAAGGGCCACATTGCGAATAGGATAAAAGTTTAGGGACTTTTATGTGGATTACCCGAGGAACAGACCAAATTGACATTGTTATCTCTATATATAGCAGGTTTGAAATGTGTAGGGACATGATAACAAAAATCCAAGAGGAGAAAAAGGACGGGCAGAAAGCGACGCCGTTAAAAAAGGATCAAAATCATGATGAGATAATTGCAAATGGATAAGCACCGAGAATCACTAGATTACAAAGGAAAGTCCCCATGCGATGTTGACTTGCAATTTTCGTTTCATTGATATTTAATAATACAAACCTCATGAATGCCTAAAAGGTCCAAAAGTAGATATTTTTTTTAAAAAAATGAAATCTTATAAGTCGCCATTTCGAGCAATCTACCCCAAGGTCATGATCAGTTCATTTAAGGAACATTTACACGCATGTCCGTATACTAGTTATACAGAAGATCGTGTAGCTTGTCTATTAGAAAGAATTTTGTCTATTAGATCGTGTACCTTCTACTCAGGTCCTACTTGAAGCAAAAGACTATGCTCAATCTGAAAGAAAGAATAGTGCCGCACATTTTTTCAAGGGAATTAGCTAATCCTCAAGGTGGACTGCCGCCTTTCTCTAGATTAGTAATGTTCTATAATATGTATGTCATTAGAAGATTACGATTTACCATTTAAGGTATATCGAATATCATCTTCCTTCTTTAACTCCTCTAGGAACCTAACACCACAACTTGAATCACCCTCACCACTTCCTTTCATCCTTTCCAATCATACCGCGAGAAAATGCTTCCTCTATAGCATCCTCATTGATTCCCATTGATAAATCCATTTATCTCCCTCCAAATGCGATCCTCCTCCCCACATTCTTCTTATATCACTACGCCCCACAACCCCCATCTCCCATCACTTCCTCTCTCTCTCTCTGCAGTTCCTTGCCTGCCTATCAACATGACCATTCGACCACCCCTTGTAACTCTACCTAGCTTCCCGAGTCAAGCACTAACATCCCCCATCACCCCAGAGATCTAAATACGCACAAATGTGTAGTTTAATAAACTCAAAATTCGTTATGTACCAATACTTATCCCACTTTTTATTCCAAGAACAAAGACTCATCGAAACCAAGAGTTCCTTAGTAGATCCATGTACCCTTCTCGGTGCCTTCCACATTGTCTCTTAATTAATTTCTTGTATTCTACATAATTCTCTCACATCATATAAGTTTACATGACGTTTTATTGCATTTGAGTCGTTACAAAAATAGCCAACTACATGTGTGAGGAAGCCAATCTTAGAAGACTATTTATCGGAAAGGTGATACTACGAAGATGTTGGCATGATGAAGAAGCAACTTGAGAACCATGTGACGAAAATGATGGTACAGAAGAAGATGGCATTTGTAAGGAATGTGGTAGAGACCTTACAAAATTAAAATATGAAAATATCTTGCATACCATCATCACCTCCTATATTGTTGTATGATTTTGATTTTGATTTGGATGTTGGAAGAAATCATCATTGGAATTTGTCAACCCTCCATCATAGAAGGGATGTTGGTCCAATTTAAGTATGTAATCTTCAACTTCAACATATTCCTTCATCTCTAAGGTAGATTATGTTTTTGGATTTCCTCCTCTCTCTCAACAAGCACAAGAGCATCATTGCCATCCACTAACTTCCGCAAGATGTTTTACTCATTTCCATCATCATCATCATCATCATCATCATCATCATCATCATCATCATCATCATCTGTCTTGATGATATATACAAAGATCAACTGTTAGTATGCACTTTTCTTTATGGTGTCCTTCCCTTGCATGTTTGACCTTCAATCCGGGGTCATAACGGATGCAAACAAGATCGTGTAGCTTGTCTATTAGAAAGAATTTTGTCTTTTAAACACTTATCAAAAGTTAGGAGCATCCAGTCCACATAGGACCTACCTTTTTGTTGTAAAAAAAACTTCCATTTTGTAAAATGAAAATATTGATATCAAGCTCATTTATGCATTGCTTGCACCGATGTAGACTAGTATTAGAATTGCTTATTTTCTATGCAATATATGCCTCCTTCATGTAACCCATTTACATACCTCTTGACTTCACCAACTTTAACATCGTAATCTGAACACGAGGAGTGTCAATTTTGTTTTATATTAATATTTTATATTAATATAATAAGTTGGAAAAATAAAAATATAAAGTAACAAGCATTCGAAAATGATCGGGCTAAAAATTAAGAACATATTATATAGCATCCTGACCTGATAAAGAGGATGAGACAATATTCTTGTCCAACATTGGTAAATGCAACCTAATCAAACTTCTACCCTTTTCTATTTTCTTCAATGTTTTCCCTCCTCGATCGTATTGCCTAATGTATCACCCATATAGTTAAATCTTTTATTATCATATGATATTCTCAACGTCGTCCCAAAATTTGATGCTACCTATCAAGATTTCAGTGTCTTGTCCTTGATCAGTATATCGCTCATGGATATGAAAACACTATCCTAATAAACAATACATTTTCTTCAAACCAACCTTGTGTTGGTGCATGTTTTGCAGCATAATAAAATTAGTTGCAAATGTTACGATCAACGCCATCACACACCCCTCTCATCAAAGTCAAAACTTTGCAATTTATAGTTGAATATTGTGATTGGTCGTACTTGATCAACCTCTTTCAAATTGGTCTTTCTCTTCTCAAAATATTTCAAGATTAGGTGAATACAATGTGGAGCATATGGGGTCTTGAAGATCACATACTATTAAAAGACAGTCTCTCATGCTTACTAAAATTATTAAAAAAAACACCATAATCTATTAATCTTTGCCTCTCACGCTTACTTCTCATAGAACATGACTTCTTTATCTTAGAAGCTTTCTTCTCTAGTATGAAATAAATATCAAGTAGACATTACGCATCACCATTAGATTCGACAAGATGTTGAATACTCTTTAAAACATGAATTCATTGAACTCCTGATCTTTTCTGACTTTCTATTTTTCTTACTTTTCCCCATTAAACGAGCACTCACTACTTTCTTAACCTCTTTAACATCAGTAGGTGATTCGATTGCATTCTTATAATACCAACCACATATTGTTTCTACTTTGTGATTCCACCTCCTCGTATTTCTTTCCACAAAAAAACTACAATGTGGTTTGGACTTGTTTCCATTATGAGCACTAGAATACCTCCAACCACTTCACCCTAGAGCTTGTTGAGTATCAAAATCGAATTCTAGATCCATAGGAGAAGACATGATCTTCATTCTATCCGACACGAATGTGGCAACAATGCAACAATGGCAAAACAACACATCAAAAAATTACATTAGTTTGAATTACAAACAAAGAAGAAAATGATATCATAATAAAACATCTCTGGTCGAAATTTTCTAACTTGGAGATCTAACTAATTTCGCTTAGGGCTAACTCCTAGAATACCAATCTGACCTAAAAAAGCTTGTTAACATCTTAATATTAATTATACATGATAATCTGATTAACTTTAATATTACAAAATATTACATAAACAATTTGGTTTTGACATTTAGAGCTTCGATTTTAGACATATAATGGTTGTTATTTGCACACATGTTGATATTCTAGGCATATCTTGAGTTAGATTGAGAATTTTAAAAAATATAAGAAATTCTACATCAAATAGCACACTAGACGGAGAATTAAAAAGTGGAAACTTCAAAGAACATTCCTTACGAAAATTAAGCTCAAGCTGAAAAAAAAGCAAATGTGAATCATGCAAGAGCTCCAAAGACAAAGAACATCAAAATAACAGTAAACTACGAGGAAAAACTAAGTGAATTTCAACTTTTCACTATTTTGTTGAACATGATTTTCCAATAATATTTTGCCAAAAAAAACCTCGAAAACTAAAAGAAAGGTGGTGTATCAATGTTCGTAGGATGTCAAATGAATTTGCATCAAAATTTGAAGCCATGTATACATGTAAATTTTTTTAAAGATAATTCAAGTAATGTTTTTATATACAAAGAAAGCATTTGAAGAAAAGAGCAGTTCAAAAGCAACAATTGGACACCAATGAGTTGAGCTTCTCCCTTTCCCCCCAAAAAACATTAATACCCCTTACATTACTCATTCATTTTATAGTCCATTATAAGAAAAAATGATTTTGAAAAAGATCACTCAGACATGGCTGTCAATTGCATTTCTTAAGAAGCTACTTTTCTCATGTTTTTATATGTTTTTATGCATTCCCATCATATTTTATATCCAAACACATCTCTCTTACTCGCTAGATCGCTCGCGCTCAAGAGAGAGTACATTAAGAATTGAACCTTATTGTAATGTGTCAACTACTTGAAAAATATAATCTTATAATCTTCCCTCAATTATCTTTATGTAATAACAATTACTAGATACTTCAAAAGAAAAAATCTTCAGTCAAACATGAAGCAGAACTTTCAACATCACAATGCTTCTAGAGATAGAGAGGAAGAAAACAACAATACAATGAACAAAAATGTGAAAAATGTGGATATTCATGTTGTGATACCAAGAACTATTACATATTTGGTATGCACCACATAAAAAAGGTATCAGTGATGATCAAAAGACTAAGCCTGTGTTGGAATCTAAAAACTTTACAGTCTCTACATTCCTTGAACATCTCGCTGAAAGATGCGATATCTAAAGGAAGGTTTCTAATTCAAATACTTCAGACTGCACCCTCAATGAGCCTGGGGAGGTCTCGTTCTTATTGAGCGTACCACGAACTAGGCAGACAGTCCTTAAAGTGAGAGTGCGTCCAGGTGTGTCGAAAGTGTCTTTCACTGACGGGTGGAAGGAAAGTCTCTACAAGATTCCAGCGCGTAGGGGGCTTCTCTTTCATCTTAGCTTTTCTGTAGAAGCAATAGAAAGGAAGCCGTTGAATCTCCTCACCACTCCTGTCCTGGATTTCTAATAGCAATTAGATGGTGAGGATGCGACGTGGGGAAGCTCTGACTGCTTGAATTGAATCGTGCTGTGTCACACCACGCTCACTCCCCTCTAATATATAATGGGGCAGCCTGGTCCTTGAAATCTCACATAGTAATTAGTCGTTTGGTGTTCACTCCTTCCTGCCTTTCGTAGAAGTCATCGTATCTATCCTTTCTACTTCTATCAAAAACGAGGAGTTGATGAGACAAAAAAGGAAGAGAGTCGTGGGAACCAATTCCTTGCGCAAGAGAGAGAGGAGGGAAAGAGTGATGTCTTCTCTTTTTGACTCATTTACTACCTGATTGCTCTTTTAGTTCCTGAATTTTTTTTTCTGGAATCTACATGTTAAAAAGAAAACTTTTCGATGCGATCACATGGTTAATTCTCGATACAAGAAATGGCATCACAAGGCATTCCTTTGGTACAGAAACAAAAGGCCTTCTGATCACCAGTAAACTTCATTCTTCTGATGCGAACCGATTTGAGCAGTGTCCCTCCACCATCGAATCTCCATCTCCTTCTCATGCAGCTTCTGCTCAGCACGTTGCAATGCGGATTCAAGCTCAGCTATGCGCTCCTGGTTCTTAGCGTGAAGTAGCTCGTAAAGTCTCCTCTCCAGCACACGCGGGCAAATCCCGTATTCGCAACTATCATCCATGTCTTGTTCTTCGTTTTCCTTCATTTTATAGAGATCCATTTCCGAACTTCCATTTAAACTGTCTGAAATATAGTCGTTGTCTTGTGTCAGCTGTTGCACAAACAAAGTTAACTTGGAAACCCCTTTACTACAGAAAACCAATCTTTCTCAAGAACTTCAGGCTAAAAGTTCAGTTGTTTGTACCTCAGCTTTGCGATTTGGGTATTCGTCGCAGTCGATTTGTATCAACTCGAATTCAGACTCCAACTCCTCTTCTAGTTTGTCCAGATCCTGCATACATTCTGTGAAGCCTCTCGAGTCTTCATCCTGTTCTGCAGGTGGTTCAGTCAAATGGAAGGCAGGGGCACGATTCCGTAACAAAGACTTGTCGTTTAAGTCTTCATCTCCACAGGAATCTGAGCCGGTGAAAGTGAGACGGTTCTTCGACTCAGCAGACTCGTAAAAAAGACTCTTCGTCTGCACATCTTTGACCTCCTTGAGCATGGCTTCAACCTCCTTTCGCATCTCAGCCATCTTGTCAAGATCGCCCGTGCTCCTTGCTAGTACGAAGATCGATCCGATACCCAGACCCATGTTGAAAGAGATCTCGTCAGGTTTCTTCCCTGGTAAAAAAAATTATCTCCGAGTAAATGTATGGCAACCCGTGAAAGAAGTGTATATATCAATATGCCATAATTGCGAGATCAACTATAACATTTGGACATTTTTTAATATCAGATTTTAACAAAAGACTGATCTTCACGTAAACCAACATGCTTAAACATTGATCAGCAATCTCTAATGCAAAGCATAGAGAAGTCAAAACTAAGGCCCTGTTTGGTTGGAGAATAGGCTCTGGAATAAGGGGTCAATTCTCCTCCCGATACGGTTCTCAGTAGTACGATTATTCCCCATTATTCCATCTTATTTCACTCTTATTCCTATCTTTATCCCACCTTACCTACCTTTATTTCACCTTATTCTCCTTATTCTTATCCTTCAACCGAACGGAGAATAGACCCTTACTCTCCTTATTTTCCATCCTTATTCCTGCTTATTCTCCTACCAAACGGGTCCTAAAAATTATATGTCATATTGCCATACAATCCAAGAAAATGGAGCCATGGGTCAGAGAAATAATATATATCCTTTTTCAGACACCTGTCAAACTCTGGTTGCACCACAAATGGGTCTCTTTCTCAGCATCAATGAAACAATTGTGATTATTTTTCCATCTACACTTCCAAATCCAGGATTTAAATCATGCCAGGCAATCTGAGAAGGAAGGTAATACTCATCCATGGACAATTTCTTACTCGGTATCTCTGTTTACATTTCTTTTCCTCGAAAGTTGCACTCTCATCACAACCAATGATTCAGGAATCTATAGAAACTTGTAGGATCAGATCACTTTAACAACAGAGATCCATATCCACATTTTTTTTAAAAAAATAACAACTTTCTAACTAACATTCAAACAAACTGAGAATTGTTGAAATCCAATACCTGAACTGCTTTGCTGTTCCTGATACCTCACCACCTCTCCATCCAATTCTCGCTCCTCTCCACCTTCAAGAACACAACCACCGTCACCACCCTCCTCCACAACCACCAGCTCCTTCTCATCGACAACCGCATCATCGGTCATCCTTTCCTCCAAAGGATCAGCACAGCAAGAAGAATCACAACCATCAACCTCATCCACCACCACCTCCTTGCCACCTTCGATCATCCTGCGCCCCTTACCCCCCATGAACACCCAACACCCTCCCACCTTCCCCCCATCCCTCCCCACAAAACCCACCTTTTTCTGCATACTCACAACCCATCTCGTACAAACCCAGATAGGGAAAGACCCCTTCCCCACTCCCCTCCCCACACCCCCATCACCACAGGAACAAGGGTCGCCTTCCTCTGGCTCCTTCAGCACGTCCATTATCCTCATGCCCAACTTCTTGCCTTCACCACCACCACCAGCACCACCACCAGGCGCCGCCTTTCGCCTCCTCCCCCTCAGTAGAGAGATACCCATATCGGGAAAGCTGAAAAAGGAAGGATTTTTGAATGGGAAAATGGTGGGAGGGTGATCTTGGCAGTGATGCAGTGGGCAAGAACGTATCTTTGGGGGTCCCAGACTGAGGCGGGAGGAGAGATCTGAGGGGGCTTTGGGTGGCAATGGCGGATTGGGTTCGGGATTTGGGATCCTCGGGAGGTGTTTCAGCGCGTGGAGGCGGATTTGGTGGCAACAGAAGGAGGGGTTTTTATGGGTGTATGTCATGAATGCTTATTTCATGCAGCAAAATTTTTTGGGATTTTTATCCATGAACCTTAGAAATTTATTAAATTACTTTTACTATCTTTTTTTTATAAGGTAATTATCACATCGATCTCGTAAATTACCTCCAAAATCCTCACAAGTTTCATATAGATTAAGCGCATGGTTCAAGGGGTAAAAGTTAACGAGTTTACGAGATCAATGGGAATTACTTCCATTTCAAAATCCGAGAATGCTTGTTACATTTCAGTTATCACAACTTACCAGTTTGACTCACGGACAACATATCATACTGTATAAGATGGAACAACTATTCATGTTTCCATATGTAATTCGTGATTACAGAGTATTCAACGTGTAATTATAGGAGTATATAGGGTTGAATGCAAAAATCGGTAGGTACTCCTTTGCCTAGAAAATTCTCAAATACGAGACTTTTATGTTTCTTCCTAAACTTTTTATTCCATGTTCAACACCTTTAGGGCCTGTTTGGTTGCAGGGGGTTGAAATCTTGTCCGGTTGCATCATAACTCCAATAGTTCTTGTAATTGCCCACGATTCTTTTTAATTACACCACCATCTATGTAATGATGCTAACTCTTACATAAACCCATGGATATGAACATACATGTTGAATATAGTAAGACTGTTGGAGTTGTGGTGCAATTGAAAATATTATAGGGGGCTATGGTGTAACTAAACAAGATATTTAAAAAACAAAAATAATTTTGGGGAGTAAAAATCCCTTAATAATTAATATTCTATCTAAATAAAATGATTCAAAAAATCTCATGCCCAAATATGTATGCCAAACATTCAAGTACCACACGATTCAAATGTCCAGAAATAAAACGGATCAAAGGTCAGTCAATTTCGGTTTCTTTCCAACTCGAAAATGCCATAAAGATGGCACCTAACAGCATTGGATGCTGCAATTAATTCCTTTATTGGAATTAGACGATTCAAACTTAGAAATTTGTAGAGAGAGAGATAGAGAGAACGAACACTTGAGGCCAATGCTGGTGTATGATGGCAACAAATGGCGGAATGCAGACTGGGAAAATTTAGACGTGGAGGGTCGAGTCTAAATGGCAGCCGTGGACCCGGATTCCGATGCACCATTCGAATCAAGGTGCCGCCAATTAGGCCATGGGGTCTCGATTATTTGGACGTGTCAGAGATCCTCCGGTTCGAAATAATATTAAGCCCATTCGTGCATACCCCCTGTAAATGTTCGATAAGTAAATAAACTTGAAATATATTACCATGATGCCCTCAAACTTTAGCTATAGAGTTATTTCTATTCGAATAAGTTTCGATCTCCGCTAAGTTCAAGACGTTTTGACTACGGATTCATCAGGCATTATGTGTAACGATTTTTTATAGGGTAAGATGTAGTTGCCCGAGAGAGCTAACTTAGTCCTTTAATCCCATTTTTTCATTGGAATTTTTACCCGACAGATCCTATAATCTTTATCAATTACCTCCACGACCTTTGAAACAACATAATTCCCTCCTCGATCCCGTAAACTTGTTAACTCTAATCCTACCGACTCTGTGGTTAATCCCCATCCATTTACCCGTTAAAACCAACCGGATCATGTTCTTTTACATTATACACATTTTGTTTATCAAATTTACATTGATTGTCACTCCCCCTCACCCTCCTCCTCATCTCCCTTTCCCCTGTCGCCCTCCTCCTCTCAGTTATCTTCTCCTTCCTTTCTGCTCCAATCTCTTATCCCCTCCCCTCGCTCGCTCGTACCTTAGCCCCTTCACTCATACACTCCGCTCATTCCCTGTTTATCTCTGACATCACTCTGCTCTGTCCCATTGCATCTCTGCCTCGACCAACCACCTTGGCCTTCCCAACTCCTCACCGACCCTCGCCATTCCACAACTTCACCTAACCACCATGCACCTCCATCGGCTTACGCACTTCTACCTAGAGTAGCACCGTCGTCCGCATCCATCCTCGAGGAGGTATCACCATCCACCTACATCTCTCTGCCTTACACCACGCTCCGATGTTTGATGCTCCCCTTCGCCTCCCTCACCGCCCTCGCGCTCACCACCGTGGAGAGCAGCTCCGCTTGCTCCACCGATCATCGATTCCGTTGTGCATCGCCACAGTCACCTACCGCACCACTCTGTATCGCTTCGACAACCCCTGGCCGTATGTCGGCTACCGGATCCCTGCCACCCCGAACCCTGTCGCCCCCGCCCCTGTCCCGAGCTCTGCCATTGTCCCTGTCCAACGCAAGGGAAAGGCATCGGAGATCCGGGTACATCTGCTGGAAGCCGTGCTTCGCTAGGGAGGAGAGGTGCAACGTATAGTGGCGCGAGAGGCCTTCGCATTGGCCATCGCCTAGAGGAAGGACGAGTGAGGTGCACCTTTGTAGTTAGGGCCTGATCGCGTCGAGATGCAACTCCGCCTGGAGCATGTGTGCCCTAACCCCGGCAACCTCCTCTCCGGCCTATGGAAAGAACATGGGGGTGGAATATCTACTATTGGATTTTCCTGGGTTAGATTAACTCAAGACTAACCCAAGCAATTGACTCAAAAAAAACTGACGATAGGATCTGTGTGGTAAGACGGAGCAAGTTTATGAGATCGAGGGGGTATTAGGTTGTTTCAAAGGTCGTGGAGGTAATTGACAAAGATTATAAGGTCTGTCGGGAAAAAAATTCCTTTCTCATTTGTATTTTTTTAAATTGAATGCATGAGTTTTTATCATTATATTCATATATTATGTCATTCAAGTTTCGTGCAAAACAGAAACTCTTACGACATCCATCCAGACAATCATTCTCTAACATTAGCAGAATTGTTGAAGTCAACTCCGTTCTGATGGAACCATAGCAGTCTATATTTCACACGAAACTTAAATGGCATAATATAAGGATATAAATATGAAAATCTACAAAAAAAAATATTTTAAAAAAATAAAAAAATAAGGCCGAGGTAACCAGGGTAGTCCCCGCATATAGCAGCCCCATTTTAATTTTTTTTATATACATATCGTTGCCACAAAGTATTTGAATACCTTACTTTTTACAACAGAATTTGGGCGTTAGATAAACTGTTACTAGTCAAAATTTTGGTTGATCGTAATTTGAAAATATGCATTCACCATATAGCACACATATTATAAAATCTATATTCAACTTTATGTTTATTGTCTCGGACAACCTTACATATGTGCACACCCTTACATAGATAAACTCATTCAAAAGAAAATGGTTTATTGTCTCAAACAACCTCTTCATTCAGATCTTCGGTGGCACAATAATCCCTTTTATGCGAACAACATGTAATTATACAGATTATAGATATATATTAAATTGCAGTCCACACACACAAGGAAATATATTTCTGGATTGCAGGGAGTTATGTGTTCATCATTCATCGCCTCCATCTATCCCCGATGTTGTCTCAAGTAGGGAACGAAATATCACGATATATGGGACCGATATTGATACGATGATATATATTTCTTTTCTAATTCTTTCTTCACAAAAGTGTGTCGATATGGATTGTATATCACCGATATATCGTTGAAATATCATATTAACATCATATGGATACAATAGATATCCACATTTCCTACCTTGGTCTCAAGATGATTGAGTGCATGTGCCTTTGCTTTTTCAAAAATGTGTGGTTTCGAATTCCACGGTAAACAGTGGCCGGAAGATGATGAATAGGGAAGTCGTGTGCGACTGAGAAACCCTTTACTTAAATGGGGAGAGAGAGAAAATATACCCAAAATGGGTACGGCAGGAAAATATTTCCCAAAGTAGGCATATATCGGCAAACCGTTTGCCGCTTCGTGTTCCGCGCACGACAAACGGTTTGCCGCATCACATGGACGGACAGGAGGGGGCGGGGAATTCAAATTTTGCCGTCCACGTGGTGCGACAAACCGTTTGCCGCACGCGGAACACGAAGCACCACAATGGGGATTAACTCCCTCCTCGCTTTCTTTGTTGAGCATTGATGGTAATATATAAAATGTAAAGGAGCATCTGTGTAAAATCTCACTTTCCATTGATTTTTTTTTGCTTTTAGCACACTTAATGGGGAGGGCTTATCTTGATGAATGATTAGGCCACGTTGTTGTACATAATCCAGCAATTTCATTCGAAGTCAAGAGATTCCAATATCTTATCTTCAATATGAGTTGATGATCATTTACTATAATATGCATTCGCTAATGACAAAAGTGGCGCCACTGAGTCCAAAATGTGGTCGAGCCCACAACAGAATGCCCTCCTTAATGAGAACATGCACCACATGCAAACACGTGTCCTTTCTCGTGTTAATCAATTCCCAATATTCCACCTTGCTTGGATTTAATTCTCAACTACTGTATTAGCCCGTGCTTCATGACGGATTGGAAAAAATACGTCCACTTCATAGACCAGTAAAATTTAACTAGTGCAAAAATATTACCTTGTTATTTATTAATAGAGAATGGGACTTTGAGAGAAGTACCTAGGGACATATTGTTTATTCAACATTTATTTCTGAACCTTCATCTACAGTTTCGACCAAATTATATATGGCAATCCCTATTTTTTTGAGACTTCTGTCTAGCTGTCATATCATTATAAAATCTTCGAAATAAAAAAACTAATCAGCAAAATTCGAATTACTAAATATTGAGTTGAATCGAGAACAACAACAACCAAGAGATTGATTAGAATAAAACCACAAACTAACAGAATCCAAATTCGTCAAGACTATGATCATTTGTATAAATAGAAAAGACACGTAATACACACAAACACACGCACGATCATTTTGTACTGATTTAAGATTCGCTTGTTGTGAAAATTATAGTTTATAGTAAGAGTATCATATAATATTTATAAAATAATAAATATTTTTCTCAAAATAATAGCCAGATCTGCATCTAGGTTAAACGGGTGTGAGAAGGATGGGGTTAGAAAAGTTAGTCTTAAGATTGCGCGAAGCAAGGAGTTCGACTACTACTATAAGAAAAAGGAGGAAGTCATTATCCTTACAAAGAACGTTAATATCCTGGGGTCTCGAGGACTCATTTTGATTGAAACAAGGGGTGGGTCTTTACCAACTTAGACAATCTGACAACTCCTGGTTCGTTCAACCAGACACTTCGGGGAGGGGGGGGGGGGGTCTTCTACTAGACTTGTAATCTGGCTCTCATTTGCCCTCTATAGTGTCAGGACGACTAGTAAAATAATAATAAAAAAATAACGAGAGGTTGTGAAATTGATGGTGTTCATTACAATCCTAATGGGTCTATGTTAATTGGAAAAGACGAAATGTACCCTTATTCGTTGCTCTTTAATTCATGTCATTCTCAAATGGGATTTTTACCCAACGAACCTTAGAAACTTGTTATATTTCCTCCACGACCTTTTTACACAACGTAATTACCCCCATTGACTCTGGAAATTACCCTAAGAACCCTCACACGCTTCAAACATATTAATCGTGGGGTTCATGGGGTAAGAGTTAGCAAATTGTTGGGATCGATAGGGGAATTATGTTGTTTCAAAAGTCGATGAGGTAATTTACAAAATTTATAGGTTCGTGGGTAAAAATCCCTTCTCAAATTAACTCATAAGAATATTTTTCTTTAAATCGGAAATGCTTTAGTGCACTTCTCTACCTCTTCAATCACTCCTTGCAGTATCCTTTTCTTGTTGGAGAGGAGAGAACATAACTTTCTCTCGATGTTTAACTATGATACCTAAAGTTCTTTTATTGGTCTTTAACCTTTATTTATGCACATTCTTGGATATGTAATAGGGAAAGGTTGATCTAACATACGCGAGAAAAGTTAAACCAACATACACAAAAGTGGGATGCTACAAGTTTTCGAAAATTGACGAATATTTAAGAATAATATTTGCAAATTGTTATCGACAGTTACACGTACCATCATAGTAAGAAATTTATATTAAGTTCTTATTTGAGATTTGATTTATTTCAAAATATTTTAGCACATTTTTGAATATTTTTTTGCAATAATTAAGTTCATAAGTATATCAATGTAATATATAAAGGATACTCGCTAATTATAATATCAGTATAAAAAATCACAGCAGGTTTATAGATACCATGACAATATAATGAGTTTATAATGACTTATATTTTGACATTTGTCGATATAGAAGGTTGATCATGTGAGAGCCAAAAATTATTATAGCATGAGAGCAATGATTTTGGACCACTAGATTCTATCATCTCTCTTCCGATTGATTGGAGGAGGAGAGAAAAGAGCACAATATAGTGGTCCAGATTCACTGCTTTCATGCTCTCACGGTTTTTGGCTCTCACAGGATCAGCCCTCTGTCGATATATATATATATATATATATATATATATATATATATATATATATATATATATATATATAGGGAAAAAGGAGCCTACCTCGGCGGGTGCATGTAACTCCCTACACCCGGCCTAATTTTTCATTATTTTTTGATTTTTTTGAAATAAAACCTTGGGGAATTTAGATCACCATGTTGTCATTCCAAATTCAACTTAATTCGAGACTTCTATCATCTCCATCAAGACTACCAAATTTTAACGGTTTCAGAATTGCTGAAATCGACCATGGATAGATGAACATGTTAGGAATGTTTGTTTTGCATGAAACTTGAAACACATATTCCCCTTAACATATTAAGTAAATCCCTCAACTTTTATTTCAAAAAAAAATAAAAAAATAGTCGAAAAATGGGGTGGGTGTAGGGATTTCCTACACCCCAGGGTGCAGGCTCCCTGCCCTCATATACACACACACACACACACACACACACACACACATATATATATATATATATATATATATATAGGAAATATTTCCAATGAGGTGCACCTTTCCTGGGTGCATGGAAAGCCCATCATCCTAACCATACGTAATCAATCCAATGGTTGTCATTAATAGCTCGTTATTAATATATTTTTAATATTGAAAACCCCATTATGGTCATTTTAACATATTTCAAATTTAGAATGCAACAAATATCTCCACAATTATCTCCTCTTTCCTCTCTCTCTCTCTCTTCCCCTCTCTCTCTCTCCCACCGTCTCTCTCGATTTCGATCTCGATTGTCGTGTGAGGTTCCTCTCCATCTCTCTCTCTCTCGACGACGACATGAGGGGAGGAGGTTGCTGCTCATTGGTGATGGCATTCAAGACGGTGGATGCAACGCGCTTCTCTAAGGTGGTCGGTGATGGCGTTCTCCAAGATTGTTTTCTTGTTCGTGTGGGGTTGATGGCTACACGTGGAAGAGGTGGATCATGGAGGAGAAGGTTGAAGGAGAGCGTGAATGGAGGTGTGTAGGCGGAGGAGGACGTACATGGAGGAGGTGGGTCGTGGAGGAGAAGGGCGGAGGAGGTGCGGGTAGAGTAAGGATGCTGGAGATGGAGGGCGTGCCCAGTTTTTTACAATAAGAGATCCTTTTTTACAATCTCGAGTATTTTTTTACAATCTCAGATCGTATTATACAATAACATATCATTTTTTTACAAATTTCAGTCTATTTTTTTTACATTTATTTATATTCCGTGACATGGAAAAAACTATTTAGGAGACTTAGATATATGTTCGAGAGGGAGATTTTACAATCTCAGACAAGAATTTACAAATACAAAGATATTTCCTACATATATGAGACCTTTTTTTACAAAGACATTACCAAATTTATAATTACAACGATAATTGTATTACTAACTGTGATCTTATTCTACAATACAGGATGCAAATTTACAATGTGGATTTAAATTTTACAAAGATGCTTGGCATTCTGCAGGGCGCGAAAGTATTGTACATTTTTGTGAAAAGCGTACATAATTGTTGGTGTGGATTTACAATCTTCATACAGATTTTACAAAACGTGAATGAACTTTTACAATAGTGTTATCAAAATTACAATTATAATAATATAACTATTACTAATTGTGCTTTTATTTTACAATGCAGGATACAGTTCTACAATATCAAAGGGTATTTTACAAAGAGATATGCTATTCTGCATTGCGTGAAAATGCTACCACATTGGCGAAACTTCATTAACTAAAAGGCAACAAAAAATACTAAATCAGACACGCTAAAAATGGAAAAAATGCAAAGACGAAATAAATTTCAAATTCAAAATTAAATTCAAATTTAAAACGAAAATGTATGGACTAAAATACCCTTTTGGATGAAAAACCACTAGATCGAGATCTAACAGATCTCGTGATGGGCTTTCCATGCACCCAGGAAAGGTGCACCTCATTGGAAGGGATATATATATATATATATATATATATGTGTGTGTGTGTGTGTGTGTGTGTGTGTGTGTGTGTGTGTGTGTGTGTGTGTGTGTATTTATCCAATGAGCCTTGTGCCCTTTTGGTATGGGATGAGCCTCTAATTCCAGCAGTAAGATTTGTATCTCTCAATACTTAAAAAATAGGAACCATAACCAAAATGGAAAGAAAGCTAAATTGGAAATATTAAGCAATTCTAAAATTAGTATAAGTTTATGGAAACGTGTGTTGAGAGATCAACGAGAGGAGATTGATCTGGCATTTTTGATCTAGTGATTTGCAAAGTGAGGCGATCAATCGTGGAAAGAGAGGCGATTGTTTTTATCCAATGCAAGGTATTGTATTTCTATTAGAATTTTATTTTCATATTTTGATTTGAATCTGATAGTTTGTAGAAAGAATTAATTTTTTGGACATTTTGATTTGAATTGACTGATTATAGGCCAGATTTTGGTTTTTTGTTATGTTTCTGGATCATGAGAAAGTGAGATTTGCAAAGATGAATTGCGATGTATGTTTCTCTTTCGGTTTCAATTTCAAATGAGATAGATGACTTGCGATTGGGTTTGTATCATGAAATCTCAGAAGGAACGATGATCAATGATTTACGTTTGGATACTCAGATTTAATTTGAGAAAGTTTAAAAAAATCGTAAGGATACTTATATTGTATCAAAAGTTAGTGGAGTAACTCATCAAATTACTTATGCTTTGCACCGAGTTACTTTTATAAATATAATTCTTACTTTTCATGGACATATATTTGTCTTTCATGATTAATGATTCATATTAGGGATATTACTGACAATTCATTAGAAGTTACTTGTGTACAAATTTATTCTTACTAAAATAAATAAAGATATTACTAAAATAAATATATCATCTTCCAAACATAATATGTTACTGATGTAATTCTTACTTTTCTTGTACATATATTTCTCTTACATAGTTATTGATTCACAAATGCTACTGATAATTTATTATTTCAGGTATGCCAGATGTCCAGACACTTATGTTTCGTGGAAGAAAAAATAAGAAGTGTTGATGATCGTTGCATACTTATTGACTAAAGAAGCGAGAAGAACATATTTGACAATAATATTAAGAACAAATCATTCTGTAACTAATAAAAAGGTGATTAACTAATGCATTTACCAAATAAATAATTGATGTGTAACAATAATTTCAGTAACTAATAACAATGAGTCAGTAACATGGATATGAATATTCAGTAATTGTGTGTATAACTTCAGTAATATTCAAACTCACTTATCTAGTAATTATTCAGAAGTACTAAGTAACTATATCTTCAATAACAATCAGAATGAGTTCAGTAATATGAACATTTGCAATTAGTAATTATTGTATGGACATTAGTAATTTATCTATTCAGTAATTATTGTATGGACAATAGTTACTACAACTTCAGTAATAATTGCAATGAGTTCAGTAATGTGGATATATGTAATCAGTAATCGATGTATTGACATTATTAATTTTGTATAAGTGTTACTAGTAAGAATGATTGAAAGACAAGTAACACCCAACAAATATCAAGTAACTAATACAAACGTTATCAGTAATTTTTTACGAATAAAAAATATATATGAAAAGTAACATTGTACTAAGTAACTATATCTTCAGTAACAATTAGAATGAGTTCAGTAATATGAACATTTGTAATTAGTAGTTGTTGTAAGGACATTAGTAATTTATCTATTCAGTAATTATTGTATGGACAATAGTTACTACAACTTCAGTAATAATTGCAATGAGTTCAGTAGTGTGGACATTTGTAATCAGTAATTGATGTATTGACATTAGTAACATTGTACAAGTGTTATTAGTAAGAATGATTGAAAGACAAATAACACCCAACAAATAGCAAGTAACTTATACAAACGTTATCAGTAATTTTTTTACGAATAAAAAATATACATGCAAAGTAACATTGTATTTATTTCAGTAATGTTTGCAATGGCATCAATAACTTTGTATAAAAAAAATATACGAAAAGTAACTTTGTATTTATTTCAGTAACTCAACGTGAAGCGTATTTTGATTGTACCGGAGGAAGGAGGAGATTCTCATGGTTATTTTTGAAAAAAACAATGCGACAATTAATGAATACACAATTGCAGCTCAAAAAAGAGAATTAAATTGTGAGTAACATGCGGTGAGTGGTTATGACAACTCATTCTTAGCGCTAAATTTGGAAGTTAATCAATTTTACTCAGAACCACTGGATCATCATCACACGGATGATCATGTGTGCTTAAAAAACCCAAATGGCACAGGGCGCACTGGATAAGCCCTATATGTAGAGAGTTAAATGAGGCTACTCCCAAGGAGTAGCCAACGGGCTACTCCCACCTCTATTTTTCCTATATTTTTTTATTTTTTTGAGAGAAAAAAATATGTATATTCATTACTATATCCCTCTAACATGTCATTCTAATTTTGTAAGAAACAGAGACTCCTATGCCCTCCATCTAGAGGGGGTCACTCAGCAATTCTGAGACCGTTAAAATTTGACAGTCTTGATGGAAGGGGATACAAGTCTCGAATTAAGTCGAATTTTTAATGATACCATGGTGACATGTTGTGATCTAAATTCTAATATATTTCATTTCAAAACAATAAAAAATACAGGGGAAATGAGTGGGAGCATGTGAGTTAGCTACAACCAGGGAGCATACTTCTTTTTCCCATATATATATATATATATATATATATATATATATATGTAGGGTAAAATGGGGCTGCCCCCTGGGAGTAGCCAACTTGGCTACTCCCACCCTTATTTTTCCCTCATTTTTTATTTCTTTAGAAAATAAAAATCTGTATATTCATCACTATATCCCTCTAACATTCTATTAAAATTTCGCCAGAAACAGAGAGTCCTAGGCCCTCCATCCAGACGTAATTTTTTAACGATCGTAGGAATTTTTAAATGGACCATGTTTGGATGGAGGCCGTAGGAGCCTCTGTTTCTGACGAAATTTTAATAGAATGTTAGAGGGATATAATGATGAATTTATAAATTTTTATTTTTCAAAGAAATAAAAAAATGAGGGAAAAATAGGGGTGGGAGTAGCCAAGTTGGCTACTCCCAGGGGGCAGCCCCATTTAACCCATATATGTATGTATGTATATAGATATATGGAGCCTTTCCAATATGACTTGGTCTCTTAAACTTTTGGGAGTCAAGGTAGTTTCCTTATGTATCCCTTCTTTCTATTAATATATTGATTTGGCGGTGACTCCCATTCCGGGAGGTCACCCTGATCACATAAAAAAATGATCGTAACCACTAGATACAAACCTAATGGCATTATTAATTTATTTGCTCAAAAGGGCATTTTGATCATCATGTTTTGCATTAATTTTGCACGTCAATTAATATTTCGAAATACTAAATTTAGCTAGTTTTATTTGTGTATTTTTCGTAATATCATATTTAAATAATATCAAATTTTGTGTTGGGAGATATTACGTGGGGGCATATGTTTGTATCCTCACACGTTTTTTTTGTAGAATATGTGTTTCCTTTTGTAAGGATTGTATATTTTTTGTAGAATCTTTGGTTCATTTAAAAAATCGTCAGTTATTTGTAAATTTCACATGGTTCTTTGTAGAATACAATTCATATTAGCTATTAATGTGTGATTCTTTGTAACGATTGTATGGTTCTTTGTATAATAAAACGTGTATGGTTCTTTGTAAAAATACGGTAGTCATTCACACTTAATTGATGTGAATATACAAACCAAATATATATAATACACATCTAAAATTATAATGCACATCCAAAATGTGTAATGCACATCAAATATACAATATATAAAAAAATTACAATTTTCATTCGCAACCAATTAATATGTAAAAATACATAACAAATATTTATAATACATACCAAATTGTATAATACACATCAATAATATATAGTACACATCAATATTGTATCAAACTGCGAATTGTTCTTCATCCAAGACTAGTTGCAGCACTCTTTTGTCGTCGTTACTTGCATGAAGAACTTCTCCGATAGTCACCACCACTCTCGCGTGGTCCTTGGACAGATCCTGCACCATCCAAGTCGGACCGACACGTTGTCATTGGCGCCAGCGTGAAGAACTTGCTAATGAGGTCGCGCATGACGTCGTCAACTTTGCTCATGCATCACCATCATCACCTACGCTCACGCACTTCCGTCATCACCTCCGCGATGTGGTGAAGAGGTTGGCGTCCCACGATGCTCCAACACGGATGCCCTATCTACGGTGAAGACGGAGATGAATGTGACAAAAAGGTTGATGAGGCCTTTGATGATGGCGGAGACGAGCGACGGTCAGAGTACATGGCCAATGCTACCGTCGTGCACATCCTCCTCTTCCTCCTATTTTTTGTACATGTGAGGTCAGGGTTTTGGAATGGATTGATGTAGCAACATGAATGGCAAATTGGGAGAGACATTAATGAATAGATATTTTAGGTGATTATATACTATATTTAGATAATGAATAATATCCAAAAAGAGTTTTTGATTAAATAAATAATAATAATAACATACCTTTAATGACAACAGACGGATCAATTTTGGATGCACGTGATCATTGGCCTTCCTTAAGGATGGAAGGACCAAGTCCTATTGGAAAGATATCCTATATATATGAAAATTTTCAAATAAGGTGGGTCTCACCATATATATACATATAGAGAGAGATGGAGGGTTGATCCTGTGAGAGCCAAAAACTGTAAAAGCATGAGAGCGGTGAGTATGGACCATTAGATTCTGCTCATCTCTCTCCACCAATCAATCAACAATATCTAATGGTCCAGGCTCACTGCTCTCATGCTCTCACAATTTTTGGCTCTCACATGATCAACCCTATCTAGAGGGCTGATCCTGTGAGAGCCCCAGAGAGCATGCGAGTAGTGAGTCTAGACTACTAGATTCTGCTCATCATACACTAATTGATTGGAGGAGGAGAAAGATGAGCAAAATCTAGTGGTCTCACTGCTCTCGTTCTCTCACAATCTGGGGCTCTCACGGGATCATCCCCCCCTCTCTCTCTATATATATATATGGGGTGGTTGTCACGTCCTATTGTTCGGCTAATTTTTTTTATTTTTTTAAAGAAATACTGTCATATATCTTTATTACTATATCCCTCTAATATGTCATTATAATTTTGTTAGAAACAGAGACTCATATGCCCACCATCCAAAATAGGTCGATTACAACAATTCCTAAACCGTTAAAATTACCTATTCTAGATGGGAGGCATAAGAGTCTCTGTCTTTGATGAAATTGGAATGTCATATTAGAGGGACATACTAATGAAAATATATGATGATATTTTCCAAAAAATAAAAAAAATTAGCTGAAAAATAGGACGGGGCAGCCCATTGGCTGCCCTCTGGGGGCAACCCAGTATTTCCATTTCTCTCACTCTCTCTCTCACTCACACACACACAGAGAGAGAGAGGCATACACACGCATATGCATAGGGGAACTTCGAATGAGGTATGCATTTTCTGGATACATGGAAAGCCACACCAATTTATTTATTTTTTTCATTTATTTTACAGTTTTTAACTCCATAAATTTAATGATAAATGTTAATATAATATGCATATCAAGAAATATTGATGGAAATAATATTATATTAGAAAAATGTTAGTTACAATATGGATGCTATATTTTACAAAACAATATGATCATCATCATTTTATAATATGCAGTTTATATTTTACAAAATTGCTACACTATTTACAAATTTGGTAGTGGTTTTTTAAATTTTAGGAAAGGCACACTTCATTGAAAGGGCCCCCTATATATATCGCTCGTTATTTAATGTATGCTCATAGGTGTATCCATTGCTGAGTAATTTTTTATTTGAAACTAACAACGAATAACATTGCTATTTCTATACTAATTAAAATATTTCAAAAAAAATACTCGTATGTATACATATAAATAGACCATTGTATTTTTGCATCCATTTCTCTTTCTTGCTCGATAACTTCTCTATTTTTCTCAGGTGTAAGGTAAAAGAAGTTCTCTAGAACATGTTTATGATTTCATTTTTTATCAGCTTAATATGGGAACTTGTTCAAAGTTTATGCATTTTGGTTTTTTTCATATTACATTAAAGACAAATTTGTTATTGAATAGTACTCTCTTGTATTTAATTTTTTAAAAAGATTGATTTTTATTTACAAGAAGACAAAAATATATAATTTTATAGAAGCAATGATTTATTTGTAAAACTTAATGGTATGATAGTATATGTATGATAGTATATCTCTCTACAAAACAAAAAAAATTTATTTAGAAGGTTTGATGGTATGTGAAAAACCACACCTGGTCTGCTTCTTCTGAACCTGCAAAAGAGTCAGAGAGATTTCGGTCGTCGTATCGACCATGTGAGTTTTTACAGAAGAGATTAAGTATTAGTTAATCTTCTTTTTTATACTCCTAAACAAATGTGTACAGTGGATTCGTACGGAAGTGTCGAATTCAAGGAGGCAAACTGTATTAAACTAGGGGAAATTTGGTAGAAAAACTTAGGCGGAAGGGTTTCTTAATTTTTATTTTATTTTTAGGGAATTTTGTGGATTTTTATTTGAATTTTAATTAATTTTATATTGTTTTTGTATTTTCTATGTATTTTGTATTTTTTATTATTTTTGAAAATGTTTTAATTTTTATTTGAATTTTATTTTGTACTTTTTATATTTTTAATGTTTTTACCGTTTTTATGGATTTTTAGAGGGGTTTTTAAACTTTTTATGGTCTTTGGTTTACTTTTAAGGTAAAAAGTAAGTGATTATTGAAAACTATGACGTATTTTAGCTTTTTAAGAGTGAAAATAATGTGGGAATATATTTTTATATTTTCTGTAGAAAGTAGAATAAATTGTCTTCAAAATGATATATTGTGTGTTTCTAGAGGATTTGTATTTAATTAGTTATGAAATTTACAAGTTTTTGTCAATTTTTGTGTATTTATATTTTTTTATTTGTTTGTTATTTAATTTTTATTTTGTTTTGAGTTTATTATGCAAAATGTAACAAAATATACTATATGTGATTTTTTAGAATTTTTAAGAATATTTTTATACCTTTATTATGTGTATTTAAAGTTTGTTATGAGTTGTTAAAGAATTAGTTACCAATGTAATTAGGTATTTTATTATTATTTTTATTTTTATTTAGTTTACTTTTTATTATATTTTTTATCAGATTATTTAGATTTTTTAATTCTTATTTTTTTCATTTAATCTTACAAGGACTGGAATGTAATTTCTAAGAAGTACTCCTAGTCCCTGTAAATAACGGAACTGACATGATAAAAATACAAATTCACCAAGTTGTCACGTCTCCTGCACGTGTACCTGCAATTCAAAAAACTTGTTGTGATATTTCTGCAAAATTCACGCTTTCCACGTGATTCGCACGTGCGTTGTTCTATTATGCGCTGATGACGACACCTGGCTCGTTGAATCTCGTCCGATAACGTTTGATCAGACGGTTCTGATTTGGGCGCAAATCGACAGTCCCGATATAAACTGGGGCTGAGATCCTGATCGGACGATTATGGAGGTATCTCAAGGAACTGGGAATAAACTCTTCCCAGATGAATTTCGATTGTCAAATCCAGATGCTCTCATCGTCATTTATCTCTGTTGACGGATCTCATAGCATCAATTCTAACTTCCGCACCGAATAGGAACAGACTCGAGGTTCAGTAGCTCTGATCGACGATCTGGAAACGATTTTTCCTTTGTGGCTTTTACAGATTGTGTGACTGATCGACTACTTTTTGTTCGTGCGATTCAAGTCCTCTACTTGCTTGGAAATGCTGTAGAGATGTCTGACCTTCGTCCATGTGTTGAAGGAAAAGCCTGAAATGACGGCGTTGTTCCGATGCGACTAGGAGATATGCATGTCCGAAGGAGGCGATTCCTGAAACACAGAAATAACTGAATCGAGGCTTCAGAGCCTCAATTCTAAGTATCGCAACAACAGGTGGAGTGAATGGACGAGGCTGTTGAACACAGATTTGCAGAGGTCGTGTTGACTCACAAGGCGAATCAACAGTCGCGGATTTGACCTCCAACGAAATCCGAGATTCAAACAACAATTAACCCACGACAAATATATCAAGCAATGAAAGTAAATGTACGGAGTTAAAATTTATTATAACTCTACAACAAGATTGGAATAGGTGCAAGTATGTGTAGAGGTCGAACACAGGGAGCAGACAGGTAGAACGGGGCAAAAATGCTCAAAGTGTGTGAATGTGATCAAGTGTCTATTATTGCTATTTTTATGTGGGTTTTTAATTTTATATTTTTTATTTAATTTCTGATTTAATAATTTTTGTATTTTGATTTTTGATTTACTGATTTTATATTTTCTTTTTATATTTTATATTTTATATTTTCTTTTTCAATATTGGAATACATGAACTATGTAATAAAAGGGAGAAAGATATATTTATAAAAATAGATAAAAATGTCCAAAAATTAGCAAATAAAGTCTATTTGATCTTTTTATACTTTTTTACTGTTTTTGTGATATTTGGGAATTTTTAAGAATGTTTTTGGTATTTTTAATTAGCAAAATAAAGAAAACAGTGGCAAAAATGCAAGGCTGAAACTAAAATGGAGAAACAAAGTAGCAAACAGTAAGAAAAATTCTCCAAATTAATTTTCAATTAAAGAAAATAAAATAAGGAAAATTTGGACACCAAGATTATATTTTTAGGGTTTTTGAAGAATTTTTAATATTTTTCTAAAGGTTTTTGAAGTTTTGCAATTTTTAGGAGTTTGGTTTTGTATTTTTTTATGATTTTTGGTCTGAAATTAAAGCACACTAAAAGGAACAAAATATTTTTTTTGGGGATTTTTCTGGAGTGTTTTTGTATTTTCTATGGATGTTCTAAGCTAGACAGTGCACAAAATGACTATTTTCGAATTTTAATAAATATTAAAGGGCAATAATTATGAAAAATAAAAATATACCGTTAATCTACTATGCAACAAGACACTACTTTGATTTTTGGGGATTTTTTGGGGTTTTAAAGGTGCATGCATAAAATACAAGAAGCAAAAGGAAAAAGCATGTTCGCAGGGGTATATGTGTAATTAGCCTAAACTGCGAGGGCCAGAATGCAAAAGATCCACAAAAATATATACTGCAATTAAATACATGCTGGACTAAATATCAATAGCAAAAATTACGAGGTTATGCTTGCAAAAATGCCCAAGGCACGTGCGTTGCTCGCGCGCCTGGCGAGGCTATGTATGCAAAATGTGCCAACTTCAGGGGGGCATACGTAAAGTTCACAGAAAGTTATAAATGCTTTAGAAAATTTTGCGAACTGAATACAAATGCTAAATTAACCGAGGATGTGTCCGCAAAACTGCCAAGCACCACGTGCAAAGCTCGCGCCTGGCGGGGGCTGTTTTGTAATATTTTAAAAAGTTAGGGACTTAATTTTAAGATTTACAATAACATCCAAGGGGCAGATGAAAGTTTTATCAGTGATTACAAAATACAAAAATGGGCTGGGCAAGACGCAAAATTACCCAAGGCCTGGGGCGCATCCAACGGCCGGGCGATCTCACTAATACACGTGGCAGTCCTCCAGAGCCCGATACCCCTTCGTCATCCCTCGGCCGAGATTAGATGAGCTTCAAGATCCGATGGCTGGGGGAGGACACAATCGAACGGTATCTGGCGCACGCGAAGAACAGAATATGATCCAACGCCTCAGAGCAGGTCACCAAGAACACCAGATGAACTCGCGCGTGGTGAGCTTCAAATCAACGAAACGCGCTCCCCCGAGCAGCTGGGACTCAACCAAGGGGCTCAGCTTGTCCTGCACGTTGCCACGAAGCTCCCAGCACCACCACGAATGTCCGGGGACCGACGGCGGGTGGTTCTGGAGCTCCTTCCAGATCTCAGACGAGGCGCAGAAGCCCCCTTCAGGTCCTGCAAAGGAGAAAGAAACTCGACAGGAAAAGCACGGCAAAGACCTGGCTTTTATTGGTGGTTATTTGGCGAGTTTGGAGTGGGAACTGGTTGCCGGAGCTCAAGAGCTCCGGCACGACGAATGGTTGCGAAGGGGGGCAAAGAAATCGATTAATCACAAATTAAAAACACTAAACTATTCCTAGAACTAACAGCTACCTAAGCAAAGAAAAACAAGGAAGAAAGACGACCTCGAGGGCTGAGAAGCCCAAGGTGGTGACCTCACGGTGGCGGCCGGAGATGGGGTAGATGGAGCCGCTCCTTAGCCTCTCCAAACGCCGCGAACTTGGCCGGAGGCTCGCCTGTCACGCGCGCCAGTCCAGGGCACAAGTCGAAGGGGGTAGGATTGGTCAAAGAGGGTTCAAAGTTCGAATGGGGTTTTGGGTGGTTTTTGAAAGGTTGGCCGAGTGGGCACCTTCAACGAGGCGTATCGAGCGGCGTGGTGATCCGAAGCCCAAGACAAGCATTGGGCGAGAATCATGGTGCATAGGTGATCAAAAGTCGTGAAGACATCGACCTCAAATGGTGAAAGACGAGGCCGGGAAAAATCCATGAAGATGGGACAAAACCCATTTCTGACAGCAGCCAGACCTCGGTCAGAGAGTTGACCGAGGTCAACCAAGGAAGAAATCTGGTTGGTCCACGTGGACCAACCAGAAAAAACCTTGGCAAAAAAACTTGTAAATTCAATAAAAAATAGGAAATGAATTATTTAAATTTTGGTTATAAAATAAAAAATGTTTATTTTTTTTATAAATTATTTTATAGTGATTTTTATTTATTTTTATGAGAGGTATTTTTACAAGTTGCTTTTATACCCCTATATAGGTATATTATCTATATATTGTATTCTTTTATTTTTATTTTGAGTATTTTAATTTTATTATTTTTATTTCTTATTTTATAAAATTATAAATGCTTTTATACACACAAATATATTTTTATTTTATTTTTCTAATATGTTTTGTATATTAAATAAAATATAAATAGGTATTATGTAGGTATGGGTATAGGTAATATACTTATGTATCAAATATGTATGTATTTTATTTTAAGTTTTATTTAGGTTTTTATTCCGATTTTAATGTACATAATTATTATAAGTAATATTTACAACATTATACAAATATAAAAATATAAAAATAATAAATAAATAATAAATTGAATATTTTAATCTGTACCATGTACAATGAGGGTCCAAAACTCAACTTTCAAACCGTAGCTCCGCCAAATGCGAAACCACTGCCATTAAATAGCTTATTTTCTTCTATATACAATTAAAGGTGAGCATGCTGCATTTGGAGTTGTCAGTTGTGAGATACGGGTCTGGGAAGTTGGGATTTTGGATTCTTATTCAGACCATAACTTTTTATCTGTACATTATTTTTCTGTGAAATCAATTTTGTATTTTTCTTTATTTAATTATCTACAACTTTCATGTAAAAAGTTTCTTTATTTGATGTATAAAAAGTGGAACCAAAAATAGGTCCCAAAATGAATAAAGAATGAATTAATAAAAGGGATTTTATTAGTATTTTTGGCCCTTATCTCCCCCTACTTTATTCCTTGTCGACCTAGCCATCGAGATGCCTAGGTCTCGGGGTTTCGGGTCATAAAATATTTATAATATTTTATTCTTTTTATTTTATTTTCTTTATTCTATAATTTTGGCATTAAAAACTGTATTTTATACAGTATTTACACACATATGCATGAATGCTAAAATGCATGAATTAATGCTATTTACACGCATTTACTAGGATTTTTAAGGCCAAAATGATAGAATAAAGATGATGAAACGTGGATTCATCATCCCCCTATACTTGCCTTTGCTAGTCCCTAGCAAACACTTATGCAATAAGTGCAGAAAAAGAAAAACAAAGAAAAGAAAAAGAAGAAAGATGGATGAAGTTTAATGATCAAACTTGTCCTCTCAAAATCAAAGTTTGGAGCTTAAGTCGGACCTTTGGAATTTTAGTGCGGGCAGAACCTTATTGAGAACCGAATTTGAAATTCAACAGTCCCTGAGAATCCCAAAACTCTGTCCAAGTCTCCTCAATAGCCAGGTCAGAAATATCTCAATTCGTACGCAAACCCTTACGACTATGAATCTGACTCGTACAGTGTAAGTGATGGTGGCTCTCCCCAACTAGAATGACAAAGAAACAAACTTCTCCAGTACGACAACCCAATGATTCCCCAATCCAATAACTCCATCCTCGAGGAGTGGGGTATTCCCTTCTAAGTTCAAGTGGCAACCAGCTCAAGAGGAGGGGGTGAGGAGAAGAATGGACGGTAGCCAGTGTAGCTACCTATCCTGGGATGCAAGACCAGTGTAGTCAAGTCATCCAGCTGCAGGCTCACATAATATGCCTTTGATGCTCAAGCTTGCTTATTGACTTTGTACATACTTGCAGGCTTTTTATTTTTGTACATGCCTGAACTTTTCTCTTTTTTTTGAAATACTATATACAACAGCATTTACATAAGGAGTTTTTCCTCTTGAGCCAGTAGACTATCCCTCTTTTGAAGCTTTATCGCAACCCACAGCCTCATGTCTTTAGACTTCCTAATCACTGGACGGGTTGGGGTGCACTTCCCTCCCTAGAGGAGGACAAATGTTTCCACTTGTGTGCGTCTCATATCGGCAAATCCAATCCCCTCACCACTCCAACTGAGTCGAGCCATGTGAAAGGTGCAGGTGTCCAAGTTAGGTCATTATCAACAAGAGTCATGCGTGTGCTCCGAAATACTCTACTTAGGCAGTCAAGAATCCATTGAACCAAGTCCCGTGATCCTCAAAGATTTATGTCAACTCGACCTGAAGTACCTCAAACCCAGTTCCTATAAGGTTCCTGTTATTAGGTAGATTTTAAGGTCCAATCAAGCTCCAATCTTCGAATTTTACTTAGACTCGTTCAACTATCAAACTCGATCCAAAAAAATGCAAATGCTTATGCAATGCAATGCAGAAAATATTTTTGTGATGCAATTTTCAAAGATTTTGAACTTTTTTATGGATTTTTGAAAAGATGATGATGCATATGCAGATGCAATTTTTTGTATTTTTCAAAGAAATTTTTCAAATGTTTTTGGATTTTAATTTTGCAAATGTTTTTGGGAATTTTGATAATAAAAAGATTTTGGCTTGAAACAAGGTGAAAACTATGTACACGGGAGTGCTTCTTATATATACAAGAAGTGGATTTTAAGGATTTACAAGGGTAAGCGATCAATTTTATAAGTACATGTATATAGTGGATTTTGGTGAGATGTATGTATTCCTCAAACTTATTTGACACAGGCTTTTCACACAATTTTTGAAAACAATAGTCCAAAATAATTTCTACAAATATTTTTGCAAACATGTACACACATTTGAAAATCATTTTGCAAAGGCTTTCAAAACAGTATATATAGGTTTTTCAAATATTTTTGCAACCATTTTCCAAACCATTTGCAAATCATTTTTCAAACATTTTATTTCACACAAAGAAAATAAATTTTTCAAACCACACATTTTTACACAGGTTGAAAACATGTAACAAAACATTTTCAAAATAGTTTTCAATAGATGTTCACAAAGATTTTCAAACTATTTTTCAAACATTTTGCAAAAAACATTTTCACCTGATTTATTAATCAGTAAATACAAAAAGAATTTGAGGAACAAAACACCTTTTTATTAAGGATTTTTAATGAATTTTTAAAGAATTTTTAAAGAATTATTAGCCATATTTATTAAGAAAATACGAAAGTACGAGTTATGGCTAAAGTATATACATAGTATATACGACCCCCCTATACTTAGCTTGAGCTATGTCCTCATAGATCGGAGAGAAAAGAGAAGACATAACGCGTACTAAGTATAGGCAAGTCTAAAGAATGAATAAATAAATGAAGGAATGGATGAACAAACGAATGAGAAGTTGACCGTCCCCCCTATACTTAGGATCAAACAATCCTAAGTATAGTAGACTGTACACAAAGTAGGGAGGGTCAAGGGTGGGAATGAACAGATCATACTCAGATTGTCTCCCCCTATACTTAGGGTAAGATATACCTAAGTATAGGCAAGAAGAGGAGACAATGGAGAGGATCGAAAAGAATAGAACAACTCAAGGTGCACGCCCCCTATACTTAGGACAAAGTACGTCCTAAGTATGGAAAACTGTCTACAAGGGCGGCACCTTTTTGATAGATAAAGAAGATAGAAAAGGAAAAGAAGAAAAGAAGAAAAGATATCTGACAATGGGAGGAGACATCGTGAGAATGTACACATCGCTCCCCCTATACTTAGGGTAAAAGACGCCCTAAGTATAGGCAACAACAGGAGTGATGACACGGAACGAAGAATGAACACTCAACTCGTATACCCCTCCTATACGTAGGACAAAGTACGTCCTAAGAAAGGCTAACACGAGAAATGGGTAGACGAGCAAAAACGGGAGATGGAAAGAGAGTCACAGGAGAGAATCTACAACATAAATGGGTGATCATCAGAAGGTGGAAAGCAAACCTTCTTGCAGGACCGCTGAGGGATAGATCTGATATGATGTATGTCGACATCGGGGTCCACAGTGGACGGAGGCCGATCAGGGTCGACACGGTGAAGGCCCTCAGTGGAATCAAAACGGAAAGGGACGAACTGATCGATGGAAGCAGTCTGGCTCGGTTCTCCCTTGGTGGTCCTATGGTGTGAAGGCACAGACTGGTGAGTGGAAGAAGTACGACTAGGTCCGGCCTTGGAAGTCTCACCGATATCAAAGTGAAATGGGATGAACTCATCATCATCGGAAGTAGTGTACTCAGAGTCGTCCTGCGAGGTGTCGTCCAGGTCAAAACCAAAAGGCATGAACTCATCGGTGGAAGTAGTCGAACTCTGGTCGTCCTCTATAATTTCAACTGGATCATCTTTCTCATCAAAAGGCCCGAATTTCTGAAGAAAAGCAACTAAATCAAATTCGACCTTAGTCTCATCAGTATCTACATGGACAGGAGCGGACTCATCAGTGGAAGTAGTCAGAGCATGTCCGTCCTGTATAGTCTCTAAATCCGCCCTCCACTCAATGGTGTCAATCGTGTAGATCACGCGGATGTCATCAACACATCGCCAATCACAGGAAGCGGAAACACCAAGGTCTATGCTTTCCGAGCTTTCCTCCTTGGAGAGGAATTCTCGGGTCTCATCATCGGTCATGAAGAAGGTCTCTCTGATATCCTCATATAGATCATAGTCCTCGGGGTCAGCCAAGATAGTGAAGTCACATCAGGTGCGGGTCTCTGATCAGCAGTGGGTGCGGTGATCACTGCTTCGCCCTCGTCAGCAGGACGGAAGCGAATCTCTCCTGATCCGTAGTCAATAACGACTCTCGCAGAGGCGAGGAATGGTCGTCCCAGGATGATTGGAGAATGCTCCCCTATGGAGGTCTCCATGGGCAATACTACAAAATCAACAGTGTAGCTCGTGCCCTGAATCGAAATGACAACGTTTTCAAGGATACCCTTCGGCCTCTTTATTGATCCATCAGCAAACTGTACGATCATCCTGGTCTTCTTGAGAGGCCCTAAGTGAAGAGACTGTTCTAGCGAGAAGGGTATGATACTGATCGATGCACCTCCGTCTAGGAGAGTGTGATCACATGTGTGGTCAGAGATTGTGCAGCTAATGAAAGGTGTGGCAGTGTTCCTCTTCCGAGGAATGGAACGATGAGTGATGGCGTGGGCAGTGGCCATGGTCAAGATGTGATGTGCTCAGATCTGCTCCTCCGCTTTCTCTTTTTGGGAAGAGGAGCAGACATATGGGTCATGGCCTGCTGAAGTGGGGCACGGATGATCTCATGAATAGTAGCCACCACTTCGGGTTCAGATAACATTTTTTGAATTTTTGGACCTCCTCCATACAAGGGAGAAGGTCGAAATCAGCATATACACGAGGCTTGCCAAGAGCAGTCTGTACAGTGGCATCCTCGGGGTCAAAGGTGGGACAAGGTGTGAATGAATGTGTGGACAAAGGATCTGGCAAGTGAGCGCTCTCCTCATAGTCTGACTCGACCAAAAGTCTCCCAATCTCTTTTTTTGTTTTTAAATTTTTCTCATTTTTTTGTATTTTGGGTGATTGCAAGCTCTCATGGGAATCCTCGAATGAACCCATATCATCAAATGGTGGTATATCATGGTCGCTCTTATTGGTACTAGTGAGGTGGTCAATCCTATGTCTCATATGATCCATCATTTGGGTCAAGTGCTCAAGGGTGGACTCCATGAAAGGTGACTCCAACAGCTCGACCTCGGGTGGATGTGAAGGTGGATAATACGGAAGTGGAGGTGGGTGTGGGTAGAAATCCGAGGTCTGATACTGTGGATGAGGCGGATATGTACAAAAGTCAGGAGCAAAGTCCTCCTGGAAAAAAGGAGGTGGACCGGCTAGAGTGAACGAGGGATCCACAAAGTCCGGATAAAATACGCTCCAGTCGGCCATCTCGAAACAAAAGAAAATGATCGGGAGAGCACGATGGTCAAGTCAAGAGAAGTGAGAAGAAAGGCGCAAGTGCGCAGCGACGATCTAGGACACACACAAAACAATCACAAACATAAAACGAAAATGATACAAACCCTCAATTCACCTACTCAACTCGGTAGGGACCGCAAAGAGCGGTCTTTTTATCTTATCTGTTTTAGAGTTAGGTGAGAAGTCAAAATTGCACAAACACTTAGGGGGCTTAATGGGATTTTGGGCTCTAACCTTAGTGTGTGCGCGAGCAAATAAAAACGAGGACAATGAGGGGATTACTCACCCTAAGACAATGTTTTTCTTTTTGATTGGTTTTAGGGTCAAGTAATGTTAGCAGTCCCAATTTTATTGATTCTCACTTTTTTTGGATTTTTAATATAAATGTACGAGCCTAACGAGGGGTCGATTCCTTTAAGCACCTAGGTTATCAAAATCAGAGGTAGAGGAGCGGGAAAGCAATGCAAGCGGCAAAAATGATGATGAATGCTAAAGCGTAAATGCTCACCTTGCCTCCAGCACTCTACATGCAAGGATGCTCAGCAGAATTAAAACCTATCTATATGCAAATGCAAAAGCCGATGAAATCGCCCTAAGTTTCAGAAATTGCTATTATAGTGAAGAACCACAAGCTGACCACCAACCCTCAATCCTAATGTCCGGTCTAGGCTCACCCCTCTTCTGCTCAACACATTTAAGTTAGGAGAAAGCGCTTGTGTGGGAATGAGCTCGCGGCGCGTGGATCGAAAGCTAATGATCAACTGTTTAAGATTTTGACTAAGTCCAAACGAAACTATAGGTGCATGCAAGTATTAGGTGTTTGGCCTTAGTCTATCGCAAGCAATCCTAAAAGCTAAGGGCTCAATCACACAAAAGAAATGAAAAATAAAACCGGAAAACAAAAAAAATGTGAAGAAAACACGAGAAAGCCACGACGAGCCCCCAAGTGAACAATCACTTGGAAATTAGGCTCAAGAGTCCAAGTCCGGGTACCTGTATTATTACAATAAAAGTGGTCTCTCTCTCACTTGAATTACAAAGAAAAAATAAATGCAATAAAAGCTAAGAAATCGTCTTCAAAATTCCCTCCAAGTCTGCCTTGGTGCAAAGCCAAAGCCGCCTCACGTGGTTGCACAAGCGCTCCTAGAAAGGAGTGCCTCCCTCGATCCGCGTACCTCGCACAAAGTCAAACAAGAGGGTGGTCAGACAATTCAAATGATATATCAAAATAAAAGAGCAAAAATAAGCAAAAATAAAAAACCGCGAAATAAACAATCAATCACAAACACAAATAAGACCCGAACTAAGCGTTGTTGCTCCCCGGCAACGGCGCCATTTGTTGAACACAGATTTGCAGAGGTCGTGTTGACTCACAAGGCGAATCAACAGTCGCTGATTTGACCTCCAACGAAATCCGAGATTCAAACAACAATTAACCCACGACAAATATATCAAGCAATGAAAGTAAATGTACGGAGTTAAAATTTATTATAACTCTACAACAAGATGTGTATAGGTGCAAGTATGTGTAGAGGTCGAACACAGGGAGCAGACAGGTAGAACGGGGCAAAAATGCTCAAAGTGTGTGAATGTGATCAAGTGTTTATTAATGCTATTTTTTGTGGGTTTTAAATTTTATATTTTTTATTTAATTTTTGATTTAATAATTTTTATATTTTGATTTTTGATTTACTGATTTTATATTTTCTTTTTATATTTTATATTTTTTATTTTCTTTTTCAATATTGGAATATATGAACTATGTAATAAAAGGGAGAAAGATATATTTATAAAAATAGATAAAAATGTCCAAAAATTAGCAAATAAAGTCTTTTTGATTTTTTTTATACTTTTTTACTGTTTTTGTGATTTTTGAGAATTTTTAAGAATGTTTTTGGTATTTTTAATTAGCAAAATAAAGAAAACAGTGGCAAAAATGCAAGGCTGAAACTAAAATGGAGAAACAAAGTAGCAAACAGTAACAAAAATTCTCCAAATTAATTTTCACTTAAAGATAATAAAATAAGGAAAATTTGGACACCAATATTATATTTTTAGGGTTTTTGAATAAATTTTAATATTTTTCTAAAGGTTTTTGAAGTTTTGCAATTTTTAGGAGTTTGGTTTTGTAATTTTTAATTATTTTTGGTCTGAAATTAAAACACACTAAAAGGAACAAAATATATTTTTTTGGGATTTTCTGGAGTGTTTTTGTATTTTTTATAGATTTTCTAAGCTAGACAGTGCACAAAATGACTATTTTCTAATTTTAATAAATATTAAAATGCAATAATTATGAAAAATAAAAATATAACGTTAATCTACTATGCAACAGTTTACTACTGTGATTTTTGGGGATTTTTTTGGGTTTTAAAGGTGCATGCATAAAATACAAGAAGCAAAAGGAAAAAGCATGTTCACAGGGGTATATGTGTAATTAGCCTAAACTGCGAGGGCCAGAATGCAAAAGATCCACAAAAATATATACTGCAATTAAATACATGATGGACTAAATATCAATAGCAAAAATTACGAGGTTATGCTTGCAAAAATGCCCAAGGCACGTGCGTTGCTCGCGCGCCTGGCGAGGCTATGTATGCAAAATGTGCCAACTTCAGGGGGCCATACGTAAAGTTCACAGAAAGTTATAAATGCTTTAGAAAATTTTTCGAACTGAATACAAATGCTAAATTAACCGAGGATGTGTCCGCAAAACTGCCAAGCACCACGTGCAAAGCTCGCGCCTGGCGGGGGCTGTTTTGTAATATTTTAAAAAGTTAGGGACTTAATTTTAAGATTTACAAAAACATCCAAGGGGCAGATGAAAGTTTTATCAGTAATTACAAAATACAAAAATGGGCTGGGCAAGACGCAAAATTACCCAAGGCCTGGGGCGCATCCAACGGCCGGGCGATCTCACTAATACACGTGGCAGTCCTCCAGAGCCCGATACCCCTTCGTCATCCCTCGGCCGAGATTAGATGAGCTTCAAGATCCGATGTCTGGGGGAGGACACAATCGAACGGTATCTGGCGCACGCGAAGAACAACATATGATCCAACGCCTCGGAGCAGGTCACCAAGAACACCAGATGAACTCGCGCGTGGCGAGCTTCAAATCAACGAAACGCGCTCCCCCGAGCATCTGGGACTCAACCAAGGGGCTCAGCTTGTCCTGCACGTCGCCACGAAGCTCCCAGCACCACCACGAATGTCCGGGGACCGACGACGGGTGGTTCTGGAGCTCCTTCTAGATCTCAGACGAGGCGCGGAAGCCCCCTTCAGGTCCTGCAAAGGAGAAAGAAACTCGACAGGAAAAGCACGGCAAAGACCTGGCTTTTATTGGTGGTTATTTGGCGAGTTTGGAGTGGGAACTGGTCGCCGGAGCTCAAGAGCTCCGGCACGGCGAATGGTTGCGAAGGGGGGGCGAAGAAATCGATTAATCACAAATTAAAAACACTAAACTATTCCTAGAACTAACAGCTACCCAAGCAGAGAAAAAACAAGGAAGAAAGACGACCTCGAGGGCTGAGAAGCCCAACGTGGTGACCTCACGGCGGCGGCTGGAGATGGGGTAGATGGAGCCGCTCCTAAGCCTCTCCAAACGCCGCGAACTTGGCCGGAGGCTCGCCTGTCACGTGCGCCAGTCCAGGGCACAAGTCGAAGGGGGTAGGATTGGTCAAAGAGGGTTCAAAGTTCGAATGGGGTTTTGGGTGGTTTTTGAAAGGTTGGCCGAGTGGGCACCTTCAACGAGGCGTATCGAGCGGCGTGGTGATCCGAAGTCCAAGACAAGCATTGGGCGAGAATCATGGTGCATAGGTGATCGAAAGTCGTGAAGACATCGTCCTCAAATGGTGAAAGACGAGGCCGGGAAAAATCCACGAAGATGGGACAAAACCCATTTCTGACAGCAGCCAGACCTCGGTCAGAGAGTTGACCAAGGTCAACCAAGGAAGAAATCTGGTTGGTCCACGTGGACCAACCAGAAAAAACCTTGGTAAAAAAACTTATAAATTCAATAAAAAATAGGAAACGAATAATTTAAATTTTGGTTATAAAATAAAAAATGTTTATTTTTTTATAAATTATTTTATAGTGATTTTTATTTATTTTTATGAGAGGTATTTTTACAAGTTGCTTTTATACCCCTATATAGGTATATTATCTATATATTGTATTCTTTTATTTTTATTTTGAGTATTTTAATTTTATTATTTTTATTTCTTATTTTATAAAATTATAAAATGCTTTTATACACACAAATATATTTTTATTTTATTTTTCTAATATGTTTTGTATATTAAATAAAATATAAATAGGTATTATGTAGGTATGGGTATAGGTAATATACCTATGTATCAAATATGTATGTATTTTATTTTAAGTTTTATTTAGGTTTTTATTCCGATTTTAATGTACATAATTATTATAAGTAATATTTACAACATTATACAAATATAAAAATATAAAAATAATAAATAAATAATAAATTGAATATTTTAATCTGTACCATGTACAATGAGGGTCCAAAACTCAACTTTCAAACCGTAGCTCCGCCAAATGCGAAACCACCGCCATTAAATAGCTTATTTTCTTCTATATACAATTAAAGGTGAGTATACTGCATTTGGAGTTGTCAGTTGTGAGATACGGGTCTGGGAAGTTGGGATTTTGGATTCTTATTCAGACCATAACTTTTTATCTGTACACTATTTTTCTGTGAAATCAATTTTGTATTTTTCTTTAGTTAATTATCTACAACTTTCATGTACAAAGTTTCTTTATTTGATGTATAAAAAGTGGAACCAAAAATAGGTCCCAAAATGAATAAAGAATGAATTAATAAAAGGGATTTTATTAGTATTTTTGGCCCTTATCTCCCCCTACTTTATTCCTTGTCGACCTAGTCAACGAGATGCCTAGGCTTCGGGGTTTCGGGTCATAAAATATTTACAATATTTTATTCTTTTTCTTTTCTTTTCTTTATTCTATAATTTTGGCATTAAAAACCGTATTTTATGCAGTATTTACACACATATGCATGAATGCTAAAATGCATGAATTAATGCTATTTACACGCATTTACTAGGATTTTTAAGGCCAAAATGATAGAATAAAGATGATGAAACGTGGATTCATCAGAGGCTCAATGCGATGTCGGAAAACCTCGAAGCTCTGACCGTCAGTTACAACCAGAGATGTTCAGATGTGAAGAGAGGGCGTAGAAATGGAAAACAAAATCGATAGAGAAGGTGGAATCTCGGACAAAATCAACTCGATTTGGATCACTTTTTGATGAAAATAGAACGGAATGGTTGAGAAGAGAATTGACGAGGTTGAGAAGAGAATTAGAATGATAGAGGTGGAGATTTAGTTGTAGTGAGCTAACCTGGAGATGTAGAAGATGATCGAAGGCGGACGAATCGCTTGGTGAGGAGTTCGCCGGAGGAGGTTCACCGGGAAGCTCCTGAGTTATCACCTCTACGAACAGCGGCACGGAGGCTTCGTGCGGCAGAGCGTGACTTCGCGTGCACGATGGATCACGCCATAGGAGAGGCCGGAGACGGAGGTTGTCACCCTCTCTCTCAACGAGACTCTCTCTCACACACTCTCTCTCTCTCTCTCTCTCTGAGAATCACACTCGAAGGTGGTTCTGATCGACAAAAATGGCGGATACCCACGACCTGGGCCATATGGGTCTATTTATAGAAGTTAGAGGAGGGGGTTCATCGGAGAGAGGAGCTCAAGATTGATGTTCGTTGACCGAACGAACTGAAGGTTAGAGCAGTTGGAGGAGATCGCCGGGACCACTGGTTGTTAGGTCAACGATAAATGGCTGGACGAAGGCTGTCGTAGGCGATGGCAGGCAGCACGTTGTTTCTGAAGAAGGAAGATGATGAACAGTGCCTGGGCGGGCACTGTTCATCCGTTGAATAGTCAACCTCTCAAATAAATAAACTAAGTTCCTTAATAAGTAGAATTAAAAGAATATAAATAAATAAGTTATTAATAATTAATTAAATATATTAAATATTTTCATGCATTAATAATTGTTTTAATCATAATATAAGATATGTTTATGATATAACTATAATTGAGGAATTTTTAATTTATTAAAAATATTAAAGATTTAATTTCTATTAAATCAGGAAATGTATAAGATAACTGCTTAAAAGAATAAAATTTAAAATTTTTTAAGGAATAAAAATTAAATCTGAAATAATGTAAAAACATTTGTACATGCATACCAATATGGTTCCAAAACCCAACTTTTATGTCTTAACTCTGACTTTAATGAAACCACTTCCATTTGATAGATATTTTTAGAAAATGAACTTTGAAAGTGAGTAGGTTCGATTCGGAACTCGTATGGCCGAATTATGAGGTTTGGAAGTTAGGCTTTACAGCTTTTAGATTTCGAGATTTATTGGTATTTATTCACATTTATTTTTATAAGTTATATTTTTGTATTTTTATAGTGATTTTTATGAACATTTTAGAAAAAGAATTAAATTATTTAGAGTTTCAAGGAAATAGATAGAACATACATAAGTTTTATACATATAATGTACATATATACAAAGGGGTCCAAATGCCAAAACTCACACTTTTTATTCCACAATTTTTTTTGCTTTAATAAATAATATTAATTATAAAATGAAGTTTAAAAGTGAGTTTGGTCAATTTGGATTTTTCTATAAATAGTTATGAACCTGGGAAGTTGTATTTTTAAGCTTTTTAGGTTCATTATATTTATTTATTCCTTAAATAATTTTTCTGATATTTTTCTAAAATAATACATATTTTTATGAACAACTTTTACAAAAGGATTGATTTGATTTGAAGTGATTTTGATGATGAAAAAATAGGTGAGATATTTACATGATGAAAAATGGGTAATTTTATATTTTTGGTCTTGATTTTCTGAATATTTTAATAAGTTAGGATCCTTATCTCCCCCTACTTATTTCTTTTGTCGACCCGATCAATATTGACCTGGTCTCGAGGTTAGGATCAGTTTGTATATTACATATACAATCTTCCTTATTCTTTATTTTCCTTTTTCTCTTTATTCTTTTATTTTAGATAATTTAAGTGTTAAAAATATAATATTAATATTTGTAGTTAGAATGATAATTAATTGGAATTAGTGGATATTTACATGTATTTTACCAAGGATTTTAGCCAAAATGAAAGAATAAAGACGATGAATCACGGATTCATCATTCCCCTATACTTTACCTTTGCTAGTCCCGTAGCAAACACTTATTCTATAAATAAGTGCAAGCAAAAAGAAAAAGGAAAAGGAAAATAAAAGAACTTAGAACATGATCGTTTCTTTAAACCGATTATCACTTCGTCTAAAATCTGGAGCCTGGATTTAGACCTTTAGATTAATAGTGTGTCGGGACTCTAGTAGAATTAGGAGTTAAGCCTCGACAGCCCTCAAGTTCCATAAATCCTTATCCAGATCCACCTCAACAGCCAGCTCAGGTCCACCGATCCATCATGCAAACTTTTCATCTTTGAAAGCAATTTGTAATGTGTGTGAAAGGTTTTAGCTCTTCCCGCTTAAATAAGCGAAGGAACCGCCCATACAGCTACACACTCCCATTGAGCCCTTGTCCAGCAACTCAATCCTCGAGGTGGGAGGTATTTCCTTCTGAGGTTAGGTCGTGTTGTGTCCACAATCGAGTAAGAGAGAAGTAAGAAGAATGGGAAGAGAACTGGAGTGTGATCGGTGTAATCACATCTCCTGTGAAGCTTGACCAGTTTAGCCAAGTCTCCACGAAGACATGCAGGCTTTTCTGAAGCTCGGACCATTGTGGTCATATTTGGTGATTGATGTATTCGGCTTCTTTTTGATAGTAGTGATTGTTGCACTGCATAGGTCTTTTATGCCCCTACGGATATAGCATCTTTTCATTCCGCTCATTTTTTGGGATCTTAGAAAAAATTGTGCCAGCAGATCCTTCCCTCATCCGAAGCTTTGTTTCAACCCCAATCTCTCCCGTCTTAAGACATCATCACCACCAGACAAGGATGGAAACGCACCACCGAAATGGATTGCCCTTCGCAACAAGTCGAGCTAAGTGCAGAGTGCATGAGCTCAAAATTGATTCAAATGGAGAAGAGTTCAACGGATGACACCAGGTGTCCTACTTAGGCACTTTCAAGTTGAATTCCAAACACGGTCTCATGGAACCCAAAGAATTAAGTCTACAAGACCTAAAGAGTCTCAATTCCCGATCCTAATAAAGTCCCTATAGAATTAAGTGGATTAAGGCCTAAACCAAGCTCCATCTCTCGGACTTAGATCCATTCGGTTCAAGAATCAAACTTGTTCTAAAAAATGCTAATGAATGCAACAATTTTTTTATGAGGTAGATTTTTCGGTTTAAATGATTTTAGTGAATTTTTAAAGAATTTTGCAAATTTTTATTGAATATTAGACATTTCGATTTTTAGGGGTCTTTTTGTAAAAATTAGTGGATTAATTCGATTTACACAAATTTTACATGGATTTTATACATTTTGCAAAGAATTTTATACAAATTTTATATATAAGTTTATACGGCTTTTATACAAGATTTTACAAGAATTTTATTTTTCAATTTTTAAGGATTTTATTAGAGAAATTTTTTTATCTACAATTTTTAAGCCATTTTTTATAAAACATTTTTACGGTTTTCTTGTGGCTTTTAAAAACCCAAAATATACACCCATACTTTTAGGAAGCCTTATTATTAAAAATATGAGAAAGTACGAGTTATGGCTTCTAAAGTATATATAACATATATACGACACTCCCCTATACTTAGCGTGAACTATGTCCTCATAGTGACCAAAGAAGCGGCAAAGGAAGACATAACTCAGGCTAAGTATAGATTGGTGAAAAGAATTCTATACTACAATGACTCAAAGAATAACAAATGAAATGAACAGAAGTCAATCATCTCCTCTATACTTAGGATCAAGTGATCCTAAGAATAGCCGACTCAAAACCGAAGATGATCGAGGTCAAGAGAATGTACATACTCAACGACTCGGCTTGTCCCCCCTATACTTAGGGTAAAATATCCCTAAGTATAGAGACGAAGGTCAAAAGATGAAGGACAAGCAAGGGAGCAGATGATACAAAAATCAATGACAATTAATGAGTGAGATCACCCCCCATACTTTGGGTAAAGCACACCCTAAGTATAGGAAACGACAGGGGTGACCGAATAGGATGATACAAACAACACACGGTGTCTACACCCCCCTATACTTAGAATAAAACACATCCTAAGTATAGCAAAGCTAGATGATCCTAAGGGTGTAAGACAAACAAAAAGAAGATAGAATGAAATCGGAAATATATACAAGATGATCGTTGAAAATCAGGTATGAGATGCAAAGTGTAAGAGTGAAAAGATCATCTCATACAAAATGGATTGGGGCAACCTTAACGGTCGGCGGATCATGATCGAGAAATGGTTTCAACCTATGACCGTTGACTCGAAAGGTGGAATCAGACGACAACTCAGAGATATCAATGCTACCGTTGTCGTATACCTTTCGCACAAGGTACGGGCCTTTCCACTTGCTCTGAAGTATCCCTGGAAATAATTTCAGTCTCGCATCGAATAGCCATACTTTCTGATTCGGCTCAAACTGCTTGTGGCTGATGTGGGAATCATGCCACTCTTTCATCTGCTCCTTGTAATGAAGGCTACTCGTGAAGGCTTGATCTCTCAACTCTTCCAGGGCTGCTAGTTCAGTCTGCCTCTGATCTCCCGAATCATCTAATAGGCAAAAGATTACTTCTTTCACTGCCCACCAGGATTTGTGCTTGATCTCGACAGGTAAGTGGCATGGCTTGCCATAAACGAGTCGAAAGGGAGATGTGCTCAATGGAGTCTTGAAGGATGTCCGATATGCCCAAAGAACCGAGTCCAAAAGCTACGACCAATCCTTTCGGTCTGGACGAACAACCTTCTGCAAAATCATCCTGATCTCCCTATTCGAGACTTCGGCTAGACCATTCGTCTGTGGATGATATAGAGTAGAAACCCGATGGTCTATACCGAACTCGTTAGCAAGTGCTCTTACCTTGTCTTTGATGAAGTGGCTACCCCCATCTGAGATCAGAACTCGAGGGACCTCGAACCGCGTAATGATGTGTTTCCTTAGAAACTTGCAAACCGTGTTCGCATCTACGGCTCGGGCAGGAATAGCCTCTACCCAACGACTCACATAATCCACAGCTAAAAGGATATACTCGAACCCCTGACTTTTCGGAAATGGGCCCATAAAGTCAATACCCCATGCATCAAACACTTCACAAAAGTGAATTGGCTGCATCGGCATCATGTCTCTATGTCCACAAGTGCCCATCTTCTAGAAGTCAGTACATCTCTTTACGAATGCATGAGCATCCGAAACGAGCGTAGGCCACCAAAGGCCGGATTGGAGCACCTTTTGTGCTGTCCTCTTCACCGAATGGTGTCCTCCAACTTCTAATCGATGACAATACATGAGGACACTATGGTATTCCTCCTGAGGAATACACCTATGCCAGACGGAATCCGCTCCTTCATGATAAAGGACCAGATCCTCCCAATGGTAAGACTTTGGCTTTCGCGAGGAAAGTCTCAAGTCTCTGTCTGGACCAACCTTGTGGAACTTTCTTAGCAACAAGAAAGTTCACAATGTCGGCATACCATGGCAGCGAGGCGACAACAAGAATCACCTTATCGGGGAAGGTCTCGGTGATTGGTGCATCAAACTCAGCAGTCTCGGGTGTTTCTAACCGAGAGAGGTGATCCTCCACCACATTCTTGACTCCAGGTTTATCCTTGATAACAATGTCGACATCCTGGAGTAGAAGGATCCATCTAGTCAGACGCGGTTTCGAATCATTCTTGTCCATTAAGTACTTGATGGCGATGTGATCAGTGAAGATTGAAACCTTGGATCCTAAGATGTGGGATCTAAATTTGACTAAGGCAAATACTACGGCTAGCATCTCTTTCTCTGTAACCGTGTAATTCCGCTGCGCGGAATCCAAAGTCTTGCTAGCGTAGTGTATGGCATACGGAAGGCCATCCCTCCTCTGTCCCAACACAGCCCCAACAGTAAAATCGGAGGCGTCCGTCATGATCTCGAATGGGAGAGACCAATCGGTGGCTGAAGGATAGGAGCCTCTACAACCATATTCTTGAGAGTATCAAAAGCCAAAAGACACTTATCATCGATGACAAACTCAGTGTCTTTCGCTAGAAGATCAGACAATGGTTGGGCAATCTTGTTGAAGTCTCGTATGAAACATCGGTAGAAACCGACATGCCCGAGAAATGACCGCATCTATTTCAGATTGGACGGTGGATTGAGTTTCTCTATGATATCCACCTTGGCCGGGTCCACCTCCATGCCCCGGTTGGAGATGATGTGACCAAGGACCGTCCCTTGAGTCATCATGAAATGACTCTTCTCCCAAGAAAGCACGAGGTTAACCTCCGTGCACCTCTGAAGTACGCAGTCTAGCCTAGAAAGACAGGAATCAAAATCATCGTTGTGGTGATGAATACTCATTCATCATTCTTTATTCTTATAAATTAGCTACAAAAACCTTTGCAAATGCATGTAGTTATGTGTAAATACAAATAATTACCAAAAGCATGCATTGTGTAAAAACTAATAATTAGCATGTTTTTGTGCAAAAATAAAAGAATAAAGATTAAAAAGAAAAAGAGGAAATATTTAGAATAAATATTGAGCAACCTAACCCAAGGGAGGGCTCAGCATGGGCCTGACCGCATAAAAGTCAAAGTAGAGGGAGATAGGGGCTCATGTGTGTAAATAGACCTATAAATAAATAAATATATTTTCCTCTAAAAATAGAATAAAAGTAGTTTGTATATATTGTTTATATTTGTAAATATAAAAATCAAAACAAAAATAGAAAAATTAAAAAGAAAACAAAAACATCCAATTGTGCATATTCATCATGTATATAGTCCACTCACTTATATTTATCTCACTTTATAAATAAATAAAATTAAATTCCTTAAAATTTGTATATATTTTATCTTTTATGTTGTAAATAAATAAAATAAAAGCAACAAAAACAAAAATCAACTAAAAAGAACAAAATTAAAAACCAAAAATAACCTTGTATATATACCATGTATATACATGTACATATCTATTTATTTCACCATTATAAATAAATAATAAAAATAAAATAAAAATATCTTTTTATTCCTAAATTTATACTATAAATAAATAAAATATAAAATGGGAATGGAAATGTATAAAAATAACAAATTAAAAATCAAAAATCAAAAACCCTATATTGTATATATACCTATATATAGCCCTATTATGTAAATACCCTATCTTTATTTTGAAAAATCAATTAAAAATCACCAAAAATAGAAAAAAAAATAAAATAAACATTTTTTGTATTTTGAGTTTTTAATAATGTGGCCATTTCCTATTTTTAATTGATTTTACAAATCTTTTTGACGTGGCCTTCTCTGATTGGTCCACGGGGGAACGTTGACCCCCCAGTCAACTCCCCCCTGTGGAGCACTTCCCTCGGATCTTGAGTGACCGACCCGACTTCCCCATTTATTCCACACTTGATCCGACCTCCAGACACCCAAACCCAGGGTCCTAACTACAACCCAATCATCCGGGAACCTCGCCCTCAGCGAGGCTTTCCCACATTGCACCCTAGTCGTCAGATTTCACACATGGCGAGGCCACCGCCGTTCGATCAGGACGAGTACCCTAGCGTTGAGCGCCACCCCATTCTCAACCGTCGATCAGCACATGTGGCGCCCATCCGACGGCCTACTTAATAAAGGGTAAATATTCCCTTAGCCCCCCCTGTTTACTTTATTTCGTGTTTAGTCCTGTAAATATCATAGTCAGTTGTTTTTATTTTGGTACTTTTGCACTTTAGACCTTGCCTTTTCTGCTATTGACATGTATGCCCTTGTGTGTAGTGTATCACGTGCGTTGACACGTGTTTTGATGGGTTATTTGCATGTTTAGCTCTGTAGTTCTGGGTTGTTACTGAATGAATGAAACTTTTTAGATAATTGCATTTATACCCCTGTGCGTGTTGAATTTGTGCATGTGCGTTATATTTTTGGGTATTTTACAGTAAGGCCCTCAGACTTTTGATACCTGTTACCAATTAGTCTGAGAACTTTACTTTTATTGCAATTAGGTCCCTGTGTACCCAAGACACGCGCCTCGCGCGTGACTTCTTGGAAATTTTGCACCGGACCCCCTGGGACTTCTGGTATTTACGTACAGGTCCCTGTGCACTGTACCTAGGTTTTCAATTTTAATAAAATATCAAACTAACTCCGAATTCAATGAAAATTGGAACATGGCTCCTGCCACGTTGTAAAATTTTCTAAAATTTTTGGGGACATTTTTGGTTTTATTTGATATTTTTAAAAAAATCAAAAACACACTTTTTCTTTACTGTCTAATTTGAAAAATCACAAAAAAATATTAAAATATCTCTAAAAATTACAAAAACATTACTCAGTGTGTATTTTGCCTTGTTTGATTTTCTGACCAATTTTGGTCATTTTTCATTATATAAAACCCATAAAAATTGAAAAAAAACCTAAAACCTATAAAAATTCTAATAATTAATTTGAAAATCCAAAAACAATAATTCCAGTGCCCAAATTTTCTTTAAACTTTCTAGTTTACAGGAAATTACCTCCAGGAGTTAGAAGGGCCTTTTTGTATTTTAAATTGGCCTTTTACTCTTGACTGGACAGTACCTTCATTTCCCTGCCTTGTTTTATTTTTAGAAAATTAAATAAAAATCAGAAAAATACCAAAAAATACCCAAAAACAGTAAAAAACATAAAATACATAAAAACATTCTTATTTGAATTTTTGGTTGATTTTTGAGTGCTTTAATAATTGGTTGTATTTGACTTATTCACTTGTTTTCTTATTTTCTCAATTAATTAAAAATCCAAGAACATTTATAAAAATTAAAAATCCACCAAAAACACTTGTCTTTTATTTTATTCTTCTTTTTTTAGACTACTTCGTAGGCCGCATGGCCATCACGTGCTCCCGGAGTCCGACCCTGGTCGCTATACCAGGCTAATCTAATAGCCAGGACCGCTATCGCATTTATTTGATTTTTACTTGATTTTGGTGGTCTGAACCTCATCTTCTTGATTGAGCTGAGATTCTTATCGATCCGGGTCGTAACGACCTGAGTGATATTTTTACTTGATCTGGACCGATTGAATTTTGGCCCATCAGAATGGCGTCGTTGCCGGGGAGCACGGCTTAGTAGTTTTTCTTTTTATTTTTCATTTTTTCTTTGTTTTCTTTTTCACGGCTTTCCGCGGCTTTTTCTGAGTCCGTGGCTTTTCGCGGCTTTTTATTTTTCATTTCTTTTTGTTTTATTTGCTTTTTCTTTTCTTTTATTTTTATTTTTGCTTGTTTATTTTATTTGTTATTTTGCACATATACCCCTGTTTTATTTTTTGTTCACATTTGATTATTATTCTTGGTTTGACACTTGTCTTCTTTATTGCGAGGTCCCGAGAACCGAGGCGGCTACTCTCGAGGAGCCGAAGCAACCGCGGGATTCGGAGGCAGCTCCCTTCTGCACGGATCCGCAGGAGAGAGCGAGGGAGGAGCTGAGTGGGAGAGGAGTAGTTAGATTAGCTTAGACTTTTATTTCTGTCATTTGATTAGAACGGTTGTAATAATACAGGGACAGACTGTGGACTTGGACTTGGACTTTTTAGCGGGTCTGTTTCGCCGAGCACCGGTGTGCTCGGGGGACCCTTAAGACTTTTGCGGTTTTTCACGGTTTTGTTTTTCTTCGCTGCCTTTTACGGTTTTACGCGGTTTTTCTCGAGCCCCTAGATTTAGGATTTTCTGTTTGACTGTGCCGTAACTGAGTAGGATCCAAACACTTAATAGATTGTCTGCACCTATAGAGCGTTAATTGGACCTACTAATAAATCATTAATAAAAATAATTGACTCACTCCCTTCGAACCTACGTGCTGTAGCCTGCCCTGCCAAGCGCTGCTCTTGAACCCGATGTGTCGGGAGGAGGAGGGGTAGACCGAGACCGGACCCTTTGGCTTGAAGGACCTGTGACCAGTTAGACGGTTTTGTCGAGTAGAAATTGCATGCTTAGGACTCGGTTTTTCCGCTGCACCATATAGGTAGTTTCTTTCAGTCTTTCAATTCTGCGCGGATCACTTTGCATGTAGAGTGCTGGAGACAGGTACGCATTTCTATCTTTGCATGCATCATTGATTTCATCGCGCATCGGCTTTTTCGTCTTCTCCCCCCTGTTTTTGACTTAATAATCAGGAGAACCGAAAAATTCGTTAGGCCTTTTGTTTTTATTGAAAAATATTAAAAAGAAAAACAATAAAATTGGGATTGTTTAAGCTATTGACCCTAAAAGACACCTAATCTAAAAATTTGTCTTGGGGAGAGCAACACCCTCATTGTTTGGTTTGATTGTGTGAGAGAGTGACCCGAACACTAGGTAGAGCCCTCCGGTACCTTCCTCGGCTGATTACCGACTCTTTCGTGTAGGACAGTCGGTTGGGGATAGTATCGGGTATCCCAGCAGGTCACGTAATCTCTCTATATTTTGTTTGTTCACCATAATAAAATAGACAAGATAATTTGACCGAGCCTTTACGGTCTTCAGCTCGCGTTGCGTCGGTGAACAGAGGGGTTTGTTTGTCATCATAGTTTCTCCAGATCTCATCCGCCTTACTCGCCACTTCAAGATGATGGGCAGACGATCTCTTAGGCAGCCTCTGGCTGCACCGCTTTCGGGCGCGTCTACCCGTTCATCTAGGTTGGCTCGTGAGAGCCGAGACCAGCTCTCCGAGCCCGAGTACGATTCCGCCCTGTTCCCTCTCGACCCCCTTTCTTTCGATTCTGAGAGACCATTGCCAGAGGAGAGATTAGCAGATTTATCGGCACCTGAGTTCGGATCATTTGATTTTGCAGACACCATGGCCGGCAGTTCCGACGATCGCAGTCGAGGTCCACAGCCTGAGCACTTTTTGTTGGACCAGGGTGCGATCAACTCCACCCTGATAGCCTCCCTCGAGACAGTTCAGCAGCAGTTGAGGGATCAGGGAGCGTTCATGCTAGATATGAGGAGAGAGATGGAGCAGATGAGAGCAGAGAGAGAGCAGCGGAGGGACGGGCCGAGGATCCCAGAGGATGCAGCAGCAGCAGCCGCAGCAGCCGCCGCGGCAGGAGGAGGAGAGCCACCGAGACCGATGCGGGAGTTGCACAACCCCGGATCGACACTGATGCGTCACTGGGTCGTGCTACCAGCTATTGTAGGGGACTTCAAATTCCCCCCGAATACCTTGCAGTTACACGGGCTCGCCACCGAGGAGCCCCATCTCCACCTCCAGGAGTTCCTCATGATTTGCAGCACTGTCTACGATCGTCAGGTGGACCAGGACACCATCAGGATGATTGTCTTCCCCTTCTCTTTGGCAGATAGAGCAGCCACCTGGCTGAAGCATCTGGGGAAGTTTGTTTACACTTGGGAGCAGCTCCGCACCGAGTACTTACACAAGTAATATCCACTCGGGCGGACCAATGCAGCGAGAGCCCTTATCAGCAACTTCTCCATGCTCCCCAACGAGCAGTTCCATGAGGCATGGGAGAGGTTCAGAGAGCTGACTAATCGATGCCCGCACCACGACATTTCCAAGCCCAACCTTGTGCAGAGCTTTTTCAGCGGGCTGACAACAGAGCTCCAGGGCTTGGTGAATGCTTCTTGTGGCGGGTCATACTTCGCCAAGGATCACGACCAGGTCTGGGCCATCTACAAGATGGCCGAGAACTACATGGTGATGTCCCAGACCCGGTTGTATACTCAGGGCAGACCCCAGCAGCAGCCAGGACCCGTGCAGTACCAGAGGATAGCACGGGTCGACGTCGGTCCTTCCAGTTCGTCCGCAGTAGCAGCAACATAGGCAGAGTCATCAGCTGCGGACATGAGTATCATTAGCGAAAAGTTGGATCGGATGGAGCTGATTAAGAAGAAGTAGTGGCAGGGCATCACTCAGATGGAGTAGATGGCACAGACTCTGAGCGACATGAAGACCCAGCTCATGTGTCTCCAGGAGGCACAGACGACTTCCCAGCCCCGTCTTCAGTCGCGAGGCGATCACGGCAGCAGCAGCAGCAGCTCGTCCCAGCGCTCCAGCTCACACCAGCAGCCTAGACAGGTTCACCTTGTACATGCGGAGCCGTACCAGCAGCCGCAGCCCACCTACCAGTCACCACCATCTCCAGACTTGCAGATGGTGGTATACCAGCCTGATCAGCCTCTGGCAGTACTCCCGTCAGCCCAGTATGATGCAGAGCCGTTGATGGATGTCAATGGGATTTGGTATGACCATCCTCAGCCCGGTATCCGACGAGACCATCCCGGATTCTGGTGGGGGACCGGAGGTACCCAGCCCCAGTAGCAGCCGTCAGGACAGGGAGGCCAGTACGGCCATCAGAGAGAGCATCAGCCGCAGCAGCAGCCCCCAGTCTACCCACCACAGCAGCAGCAGCAGTCGTCCTATGGTCCTCGTCCCTATCAGCAGGGACAGTCTTGGAGGCGAGATCAGCCTCACCAGCAGCAGCATCCACCAGACCCCTACCCCTCTCAGCAGCACCAGTTCCAGCAGCCTCATTACCAGAGAGGCTACCCGTCGGGCTCCCATGAGAGCCCCGCCTTGGATGACATAGCCCGCCTCCTCACGGATCTGCAGGCTACCTTCAGACGGGAGATGGACGAGTTCCTCCAGGAGATGCGGGACATTGTGAGAGGGAAGGCCGCCATCCCTGCCCAGATAGAGCCGAACCCCAACAGCCTGAAGCGGAAATCTGAGCAGGTAGCTTACACTGAGTATGCCACTCCTAGTGATCCATTTGATGATATGTCTGCAGACCTTTTTGATGCTGATTTTGTCACACTTAGGAACGGTAGGATGCCAGCAGGCGGCACCTCGTCTGAGCGACATCATGAGGATCCACCCAGAGCGCCAGATGAGGAGGAGGAGAGCGGTACTGAGGCCGCTAGAGATGATGATGGTGGTACTGATGCCACCAAGGATGCTGATTCCACAGGCGGTGCTGAGGCCGCCAATTCACCAGTTGGAGGAGGTGGTACTGAGGCCACCCAGGATGCCGAGCTAGAGCGCGGTACTGAGGCCGCGAGTCTTCCAGTTCCAGTTGATCCAGCCGATGGTGGTGCTGAGGCCACCCATACTTTTGTTGAGAGATCTGTTGTTTTTCCCACTTCTGATGTATCTCGGAACCATGTTGTGAATAAAGGAAAAGGTTTGGTTTTTTCTGGTCCCACTGTGGTGCGTGATGTATGTGCGGATCCGACCGTCGAGCCGTCTAGACCTTTTCCTAGTCCTTCATCTGAGAAGGACCCAGTGATCCCCTTACCTATAGCCCTTCAGTTGGGGAAGGGGAAGAAAAAAGAAAATCCGAAAAAGAGAGATCAGGAGGAGTTCAGCCAGCAGATGATATACCGATTTCACATACAGCTGACTCTTCAGGAGGCTTTACAGCACATTCCCCTTCTTCAGCATTCATTGAGAGACAGAACCACAATCAGGAGGAAGAGCAGGAACCACCACTCAGAGATCCATGTGCTGATGAAAGCCACGTGCTTCGCGATTCAGAACCGTCTACCGGCCAAGAGGCCAGATTCAGGAGCCCCGTATGTCAGATGTCATATTAGAGAGCAGAGGTTCGACCGTACTCTATTAGATAGCGTATCGTCTATCAACCTCCTTCCGGCAGCCCTTCTCGACCGCTTCGAGTTGGGCACTCTTAGACAGAGCAAGACAGTCCTTCAGTTTGCTGATCGATCTGTCAAGAGGCCGAAGGGGTTGTTACGAGACGTTGTCATCACTATTCAGGGCCTGCAATTCCCCGTGGACTTCGTAGTGTTGGACATGGAGATCCCTGATTCAGTGACAGATACCCCCATCATTCTCGATCGTCCGTTCTTGGCCACAGCCAAGGTAGTGACTGACCATGATAGCGGGAAGGTATACTTTCACGTCGAGGGCAAAAGTATACAAATAGAGACGGTCGAGGACAGCCGAGCCAGAGACAGATCACGCTCAGAGACCACTTCATACACAGAGCAGCTGACAAATGCCGGGCTAGACATCCACCAGGATTGTGACTTTGTGATCACAGACAATGAGGCAGTTTGGGCAGACCCAGCAGCACAGGCCATCCTCTCATTTTCAGACACCGCTGATGCAGAGATGACAGCAGAGGAGAGCTTGGAGAGCACATTCCTGGTTCAGGATACTTCAGTGGCAGCAGAGCAGGTTCTTGACCGCGACACGGATTTTTGTGATGATGGTGGTAATGATGCCACCTTATGTGATGCAGATCCCTCGGATTCAGAGTCTGATTGGGCAGATTGTGATGATTACATGCCAGACCTGATTCCCACTAAGCCTACAGCTGAGGAGGAGGTAGATGCCGAGCAAATCAGAGACAGTTCAGTTGAGCAGCCTTCTTCAGATCCAGTTTGCGAGAGTACGTTCTCATTCTCCCAGGCAGATTTGGCAGCATACACACGGCTTCTTTCGAAGCCAGATTTGCAGCACCCAGCTGTCCAGAGCTGAAGCCGCTCCCTACTTCACTGAAGTATCAATTCCTTACGGGTGAGCCTGAGATGTACGCAGTCATCATCTCCGCCGATCTGACTGGAGAGCAAGTATCTCGTTTGACGGGGGTTCTTGAAAAGAACCGCAAGGCAATCGGATGGAGCGTAGCAGATCTCCAGGGGATTAGTCCGGCCCTGTGCTCCCACCATATCTATCTCGAGGATGAGGCAAAGCCGTCGCGTGAGTTCCAGCGGCGGCTGAACCCAAATCTGAGAGAGGTTGTCATGAAGGAAATCTCGAAATGGTGGAGCACTGATTTTATCTATCCCATCTCCGACTCCAAGTGGGTCAGCCCCTTGCATGTGGTGCCTAAGAAGACGGGCATCACGACTGTGATCAGTGAGTCGGGAGAGGAGATTGCTATACGAGTACCCACTTCTTGGCGGGTCTGCGTTGACTACAGGAGACTCAACCAGGCCACCAAGAAGGATCATTTCCCCCTGCCCTTTATAGATCAGATCGTTGAGAGACTGGCAGGGAAGAGCCATTATTGTTTTCTCGATGGGTACTCGGGCTACAACCAGGTGGCCATCGCTCCTGAGGACCAGGAGAAGACCACCTTTACCTGTCCCTTCGGCACATACGCCTTCCGACGCATGCCATTTGGGCTATGCAATGCCCCTGCGACCTTTCAGAGATGCATGATGTCGATCTTTTCGGACATGGTAGGGGAGTGTTTGGAGGTCTTCATGGATGATTTCTCGGTTTACGGCGATGGATTCGACTCCTGTCTTGACTGCCTAGACCGAGTACTCCAGCAATGTATAGAGGTTCACTTGGTGTTATCTTGGGAGAAGAGTCACTTTATGGTGACTCAAGGGACGGTGCTTGGCCATATCATCTCCAACAGGGGCATGGAGGTTGATCCGGCCAAGGTAGATGTCATTAGAAAACTCGCACCGCCGTCCAATCTGAGGCAGTTACGGTCATTCCTGGGGCACGTCGGTTTCTATCGATGATTCATGCATGATTTCAGCAGGATTGCCCGACCGTTGACTGACCTACTGACGAAAGACACCGAGTTCCTTGTCGATGATAAGTGTCTTTCGTCCTTCAAGACTCTCAAGCAGAGTGTTATTGAGGCTCCTGTTCTCCAGCCACCTGATTGGTCTCTCCCATTCGAGATCATGACGGACGCCTCCGATTTTGCCGTGGGGGCCGTGCTGGGACAGAGGAGGGATGGAGTCCCCTTTGCTATCCACTACGCTAGCCGCACATTGGATTCCACGCAGCGAAATTATACAGTCACAGAGAAGGAGATGCTAGCTGTAGTGTTCGCCCTAGATAAGTTCAGATCTTACATCATTGGATCAAGAGTGACCATGTATACTGATCACACCGCCATCCGATACCTCATGGCAAAGAAGGATGCCAAGGCCAGACTGACAAGATGGATCCTTCTACTCCAGGAGTTCGACATTGAGATCAAGGATAAGCCTGAAGTCAAGAATGTGGTGGCGGATCATCTCTCCCGTTTAGAGCAGCCTGAGGAGTCTGAGCATATTGATCCCATTTGTGAGACCTTCCCAGATGAGGCGATCCTTGCTATCGCCTCACTCCCGTGGTATGCCGATATTGTGAACTTTCTCGTTGCTGGGAAAATCCCACAAAATTGGCCCAGGCAGAGGCTTGAGACCTTCCTCGCGAAGGCCAAGTCCTACCACTAGGAGGATCCCATCCTTTACCATGAAGTAGGGGATAGCGTCTGGCGTAGGTGCATTCCTCAGGAGGAGCACCATAGCGTCCTCACTTACTGCCACAATCTTGAGGCAGGAGGACATCATTCTGGGAGGAGAATGGCACAGAAAGTGCTCCAATCCGGCTTGTGGTGGCCTACCCTCTTCAAGGACTCTGATGAGTTCGTGAAGAGGTGTACTGACTGTCAGAGGATGGGCACTTGTGGACAGCGTGATATGATGCTGATGCAGCCCATTCACTTCTGTGAGTTTTTTGACGCATGGGGCATCGATTTCATGGGTCCATTCCCTAAGAGTCAGGTATTTGAGTACACTGTTGGCCGTGGACTATGTTAGTCGTTGGGTTGAGGCTATCCCAGCCCGAGCCGCTGATGCGAGGACAGTTTGTAGATTTTTGAGGAAGCACATCATCACACGGTTCGAAGTACCTCGAGTATTGATTTCAGATGGGGGGTCTCATTTCATCAACGACCAGATGAAGGCCCTTGCTAGCGAGTTCGGCATAGACCATCGTGTTGCTACACCTTACCATCCACAGACGAATGGTCTAGCCGAGGTGTCGAACAGGGAGATCAAGACTATATTGCAGAAAGTCGTCCACCCTGACCAAAAGGATTGGTCACAGCTTTTGGACTCGATCTTGTGGGCATATAGGACGTCTTTCAAGACACCATTGGGTACATCTCCCTTCGCCTCGTATATGGCAAGCCGTGCCATTTTCCTGTTGAGCTGAGACACAGGTCACTTTGGGCAGTCACTGAGATACTTATGGATCCAGATGGTGCAGGAGACCAGAGGAGGGCAGAGTTAGCAGCCTTGGAGGAGCTTAGAGATACCGCCTTCTCAAACAACCTACAGTATAAGGAGAGAGTGAAGGAGTGGCATGATTCTCACATCAGCCACAAGCATTTTGAGCCTGGACAGAGAGTATGGCTGTTTGATGCGAGGCTTCATTTATTTCCAGGGAAGCTACAGAGCAAATGGAAGGGACCTTATCTGGTGAGAAAGGTACACGACAATGGTAGCATTGATATATCCGAGTTGTCTTCTGAGAGTACCTTTCGAGTGAACGGTCAGCGGCTCAAGCCATTTCTAGATCATGAGCCGTGGGTCGTTGATGTTGTCCCTATTCATTTTGCGTGAGATGTGGTCTCTTGACTCACAACTATTGCATCTCACGCCTGATTTTCACTGATCTTCCGACCTGTATAGATCCAGATGTCCATATCATCACATTCTTTAGTCCCACATCCCTTTCTTCGTCTTTTGATTATGCTATACTTAGGGTGTACTTTACCCTAAGTATAGGGGGGATGTAGGACCTTTGAGTATTTCTTTTGATCCTTTCTACCCCTGTTTTGCTGCCTATACTTAGGGATATTTTTACCCTAAATATAGGGGGGTAGACCCTGTACAGTCTCCACTCGATTTTCCCTTTGTGTACAACCTGCTATACTTAGGTTACTTGATCTTAAGTATAGGGGGGAAAGCCGAGAGTCTCTTGATCTTCTATTTCATTCATTCGTCTTTGTATATAGAATCCCTTTTCACTTCCCTATACTAAGCACGAGTTATGTCTTCTTCATCGCTCTTGACTCTGAGGACATCGTTCGAGCTAAGTATAGGGGGTGTATATATATTTCATATATACTTTATCCATAACTCGTACTTTGTGTGAGTGTGTTAATAAATAAAATGGCTAAAATCTCTAAAAATCACAAAAATTAAAAAATTTTCATGTACATAATCATTCTTTAATTTGCACATACATAGCTAGTGTACAAATTATTTTTGTAAAAATGATTTCAAAAATCTTTTGTGTAAAGCTTGTGTAAATATTTTCTTATCAAAATTATGTATATAGTACAAAATTTTCCCAAAATGTTTTGAAAATCAAAAGTTTGCAAAAATCTTTGTAAAAATTGTGTAAATAGCATCTTTGTACATATGTATATAGTTTTTCTGGATGATAGTTGACATTTAAACTAGCCTGGAAATAAATTGGGAAATGGAGCTTGATTAAGATCTTAATCCACCTAATTTATAAGAGGAACCTTATAGGGCTTAGGTTTAAAACTTTTCAGGTCCATGGTGACTTAATTCTTTGAGTCCACTAGGCTATGATCACATGTCATCTCAATGAGCCTAAGTAGAGCACTTAACAACAACACATGACTCATAGGGACAATGGCTTTACTTGGACACCAGCACTTTGCACCGAGCTCTCTACGGATGAGGTGGTGAGGAGGTAGTCTTCCTTGACTTGGGGTAGCATATGAGGGTAGTACTTCTAGGCGGAACCTCTCTTCTTCTTTTAGTGAAGGAAGTGCGTCTCAACTTGGTCTAGTTGCCATGAGGTCTAAAGACAAGAGTTGTGGGTTGCAATAATGCTTCAAAAGAGAGATAGTCTACTGGCTCAAGAGGAAAAACTCCTTGTATATATGCTGCACATGTATATGATGTATAGATGCACTTGAAAAAAAATGCAAAAAGAAAATAACTCCAAAAAAGTGGTGGGTCTGATAGAAAATGATAATCCCACCGGAGTATGTATATAGAGTGCAATAAGCAAAGCTTGAGATTCATGATCCACCATATGTAGCTTGCAGCAGGGAGACTTGGCTACACTGGTCAAGCTCCCAAGGATACATGGCTACACTGGCCATGGTCCATTCTCTTCTTCCTCCTCTTCTTGAGCCGGTTGAACTTGAACTTAGAAGGGAATACCCCGCTCCTCGAGGAAAGAGTGGCCAGATTGGGGTCATAGAGTTACCTTGTTGGGGAGGGTTGTCAAGTTGCCATTTCTGAGGTGGAGAGCTTATACCTCACATTCACAGGACAAGGAAAGATTCATGGTCTTCAGGGTTTGTGATTGATGACTTGTTCTGATCTGGGTTATTGAGGAGTCTTGATTAGAGATTAGTGGAACTTAGAGGTTGTTGAGTTTTAAGCTTAAGTCCAAATAAGGTTCCGACACATTAATAATCCAAAGATCTGATTGAGCTCCATAATTCAAGTTAATGAAGGCTAGTTTAATAATCAACCTTGATCCATGTACATTCTTCTCTTTTTCTTTTTCTTTCTTTCTTTTTCACTTCTTTTTCAAATAAGTGTTTGCTAAGGGACTAGCAAAGTTAAGTATAGGGGGGTGATGAATACTCATTCATCACTCTTTATTCTTATATTTTAGCTACAAAAACCTTTGCAAATGCATGTAGTTATGTGTAAATACAAATAATTACCAAAAGCATGCATTGTGTAAAAACTAATAATTAGCATGTTTTTGTGAAAAAATAAAAGAATAAAGATTAAAAAGAAAAAGAGGAAATATTTAGAATAAATATTGAGCAACCTAACCCAAGGGAGGGCTCAACATGGGCCTGACCGCATAAAAGCCAAAGTAGAGGGAGATAGGGGCTCATGTGTGTAAATAGACCTGTAAATAACTAAATATATTTTCCTCTAAAAATAGAATAAAAGTGGTTTGTATATATTGTTTATATTTGTAAATATAAAAATCAAAACAAAAATAGAAAAATTAAAAAGAAAACAAAAACATCCAATTGTGCATATTCATCATGTATATAGTCCACTCACTTATATTTATTTCACTTTATAAATAAATAAAATTAAATTCCTTAAAATTTGTATATATTTTATCTTTTATGTTGTAAATAAATAAAATAAAAGCAACAAAAACAAAAATCAACTAAAAAGAACAAAATTAAAAACCAAAAATAACCTTGTATATATACCATGTATATACATGTACATATCTATTTATTTCACCATTGTATATAAATAATAAAAATAAAATAAAAATATCTTTTTATTCCTAATTTTATACTATAAATAAATAAAATATAAAATGGGAATGGAAATGTATAAAAATAACAAATTAAAAATCAAAAATCAAAAACCCTATATTGTATATATACCTATATATAGCCCTATTATGTAAATATCCTATCTTTTTTTTGAAAAATCAATTAAAAATCACCAAAAATAGAAAAAAAATAAAATAAACATTTTTTGTATTTTGAGTTTTTAATAATTCGGCCATTTCCTATTTTTAATTGATTTGAAAAATCTTTTTTGACGTGGCCTTCTCTGATTGGTCCACGGGGGAACGTTGACCCCCCGGTCAACTCCCCCCTGCGGACCACTTCCCTCGGATCTTGAGTGACCGACCCGACTTCCCCATTTATTCCACACTCGATCCGACCTTCAGACACCCAAATCCAGGGTCCTAACTACACCCTAATCATCCGGGAACCTCGCCCGATATCGTGCCTAGGGGTCCGTGCTCCATCGAGCCGGACCCGAGCCAATCTTCCCGGACCTTCCACCATATAAAAGCCGAGCTCCGCCACCCATTTCCTCATCTTTGGCTCCCCATTCCTTCATCATAGGACCTCCACAGCCACCCTCGAGGTGACAGATCCCCGTTGGTTGTGTCATAGAGAGGAGAGAGTGACCGGACCTCAGATCCGGCGAGCTTGCGCCGCCGTGCTCCGCCTGAAGGAGGAGCTCGAGCCTCGAGCCTCGACGACCCATGAGGCAACGACCCAGAGCTCCATCAGCTCGAGCCCAGTCGAACCATCCACCCAGGTAGCCTTAGTTCTTTCCCCTTTTCCTTAATTTTGCTTTATGCCCAAATCTCGCCGTCGCCGTTCACTGTCGATTCCGGCCACCTCCACCTTAGTCTCGATCATCGGACCGCACCATCACATTCACCTCTCCTTCGTGCACGTTCTCCACCCTTCCACTCAACCCAGCTCGCACGGGAGCTGGGGTTTTGAGCTCCACCGTCTACACCTCGCCGGAGCTCGACCGCCCCGTCGCACCTATCACCTTCACCCACGTTCACAAGGTCGAGGCAACTTGCCCTCGACCCGCAAGTCTGCTCGTGTGTTTTGCAGGTACATCCGAGCCCATCTGAGGGCTTGGACCATTTGGAGCAGCAGCTGGACCTCCGCCGGGCTCGCCTGAGCTCCTCGGAGCTCCGTTGAGCCATCGGAGGTCACCATTGGACGCGGAAGGCCACAGCGATTCATCTCCGATCATCAGGGTCCCGCGAGGAGGCTAGGAGCACACGCAGCGGGCCGGTGAAGGTCACCGGCCATCAGTTCTTCCTCGACCTCCAGATACCGTCGGATCCCCTTCGACCTCCAGTTTGCATCTCAGCCGTTCATCTGAGGAGCCACCAGCAGCGTCAGATCCTTGGAGGAGCGATCCACACCGTCCAATCACCGAGGCTTTCCCACGTTGCACCCTAGTCGTCAGATTTCACACGTGGCGAGGCCACCGCCGTTCGATCAGGATGAGTACCCTAGCGTTGAGCACCACCCCATTCTCAGCCGTCGATCAGCACACGTGGCACCCATCCGACGACCTACTTAATAAAGGGTAAATATTCCTTAGGCCCCCCTATTTACTTTATTTCGTGTTTAGTCCTGTAAATATCATAGCCAGTTATTTTTATTTTGGTACTTTTGCACTTTAGACCTTGCCTTTTCTGCTATTGACATGTATGCTCTTGTGTGTAGTGTATCACGTGCGTCGACACGTGTTTTGATGGGTTATTTGCTTGTTTAGCTCTGTAGTTCTGGGTTGTTACTGAATGAATGAAACTTTTTAGATAATTGCATTTATACCCCTGTGCATGTTGAATTTGTGCATGTGCGTTATATTTTTGGGTATTTTTCAGTATGGCCCTCAGACTTTTGGTACTTGTTACCAATTAGTCCGAGAACTTTACTTTTATTGCAATTAGGTCCCTGTGTGCCCAAGACACGCGCCTCGCACGTGACTTCTTGGAAATTTTGCACCGGACCCCCTGGGACTTCTGGTATTTACGTATAGGTCCCTATGCACTGTACCTAGGTTTTCATTTTTAATAAAATATCAAACTAACTCTGAATTCAATGAAAATTGGAAACATGGCTCCTGCCATGTTGTAAAATTTTCTAGAATTTTTGGGGACATTTTTTGTTTTATTTGATATTTTTAAAAAATCAAAAACACTCTTTATCTTTACTGTCTAAATTGAAAAATCACAAAAAATATTAAAATATCTCTAAAAATTACAAAAAAGTTAATCATTGTGTATTTTGCCTTGTTTGATTTTCTGGCCAATTTTGGTCATTTTTCATTATATAAAACCCATAAAAATAGAAAAACACCTAAAAACCTATAAAAATTCTAATAATTAATTTGAAAATCCAAAAACAATAATTCCAGTGCCCAAATTTTCCTTAAACTTTCTAGTTTACAGGAAAATTACCTCCAGGAGTTAGAAAGGCCTTTTTGCATTATAAATTGGCCTTTTACTCCTGACTGGACAATACCTTCATTTCCCTGCCTTGTTTTATTTTTAGAAAATTAATAAAAATCAGAAAAATACCAAAAATTACCCAAAAACAGTAAAAAAACATAAAATACATAAAAACATTTTTATTTGAATTTTTGGTTGATTTTTGAGTGCTATAATAATTGGTTGTATTTGACTTATTCACTTGTTTTCTTATTTTCTCAATTAATTAAAAATCCAAAAACATTTATAAAAATTAAAAATCCACCAAAAACACTTGTCTTTTATTTTATTCTTCTTTTTTTAGACTACTTCGTAGGCCACAAGGCCATCACGTGCTCCCTGAGTCCGACCCTGGTCGCTATACCAGGCTAATCTAATAGTCAGGACCGCTATCACATTTATTTGATTTTTACTTGATTTTGGTGGTCTGAACCTCATCTTCTTGATTGAGCTGCGATTCTTATCGATCCGGGTCGCAATGACCTGAGTGATATTTTTACCTGATCCGGACCGATTGAATTTTGGCCCATCATAGACCGAGAAATCGTCCATGAAGACCTCCAAGATATCTCCCACCATGTCCGCAAATATCAAAAGCATGCACCTCTGGAATGTAGCCGGAGCATTACATAATCCAAAGGGCATCTGTTTGAAAGCATACGTTCCAAACGGATAGGTGAATGTAGTCTTTTCTTGGTCTTCTGGAGCAATGGCCACTAGATTATATCCCGAGTACCCGTCGAGAAAGCAATAATGGCTCTTACCGGCTAACCGTTTGATGATCTGATCGATGAACGGTAGTGGGAAGTGATCCTTCTTGGTCGCCTGATTCAAGCGTCTGTAGTCCACACAGACGCGCCAAGAAGTCGGTACTCGGGTAGCGATCTCCTCTCTGTCCTCGTTGATCACTGTGATGATACCCGTCTTCTTAGGTACCACTTGCAACAGACTAACCCATTTCGAGTCGGAGATAGGATAGATAAAATCGGCGCTCCACCACTTGGATATTTCCTTTATAACCACCTCTCGAAGATTCGGGTTCAGCCTGCACTGAAACTCACGAGATGGCTTGGTGTCATCCTCGAGAAAGATGTGGTGAGAGCAGAGAGCCGGACTAATCCCATGGAGATCAGCTACTGACCACCCGATCGCCTTGCGATTCTTTTCAAGAATCGCCATCAGACAGGATTCTTGATCTTCGGTCAGATTGGAAGAGATGATAACCGAAAACATTTTTGATTCACCCGCAAGGAATCGATACTTCATGCTTTGAGGTAAAGGTTTAAGTTCAGGGGGAGAAGGAGCAAGGAGGGCGGGTTTGATTAGAGCATGGGTGTAGGCTGCTAGATCGATGTGCATGAGCTCTGCCTGCTCTGACTCAGAAAGATCTGGAGATTGTTGGATGTTTTGATTCGATTCGGTCTCCAGACTGGTTGTAGGCTCTGTAGGTGGAGTCTGAAGTGATAAAAATTCGGCGAAACACTGCCAATCAGCATTGTCGGAATCAGAATGATCTGTGGGTGACTGACAGTTCTGATGGTTCACTTCGGACTCGGAGGGATATAGGATATTTGAATGATCTGAAGATATCTCAGAATCGTCTCCGTCAAGATGATCTCTACTCACCTCTAGGACTGTGCTCTCCAATCTCCCATCCTCGGATATCTGAATCTCAGCTTTGACTGAAGGTGGAATGAAAGATTGGGTACTAGGTTCGGCCCAGACGGCCTCGTCGTCGGTTTGCACGAAGTCACAATCCTGATGACTACTGGGCTCGTCATCAGATGCTCGCGCTGATCCAGCTGCTCTAGAGTTCTGATCTTGGATCGTCTCTATATGTATACTTTCGCCCTGGACGTGAAAGTACACCTTCCCCGTACCATAATCGGAAACGGCCTTCGCTGTCACCAGAAAAGGTCATCCTAATATGATCGGGGTATCGGTCACACATTCAGGAACCGCCATGTCCAACATGACGAAGTCCACGGGGAATTGCAAGCCCTGAATGGTGACGATAACGTCTTCGATTAAACCCTTAGGCCTCTTGATCGATCTACCAGCAAACTGTAAGACCGTTCGGCTTGGTCGAAGAGACCCGAACTCGAACTTATCGAGTAGGGAAGATGGAAGGAGATTAATCTAAGATCCGCTATCTAATAGAGTCCGATTGAAAGTTTGATCGAGGATCTCACATCTGACATACGGTGCTCCCGTATCTGCTCTCTTGGCCGGGAGTCGATTCTGAATAGCATAACATGTATCCTTGGTCAACACGTGGATCTCAGAACAGTGATTGCGCTGCCTCTTCTTTCTGCGAACGATGGTTTGTTCTTTAAGGCCTTTCTGCAGAAGAGGGATGTGAGCCAGAGCTTCTGAAAGAGTGAGTTGGATCGTGAATTTGTCGAGCATCTCTTTCGTCAGTCATTCATCTGAATCTTTTTGGGATTTTCTTTTTTAGCGCCTTTTCCTAAACAAAGTGCTTTTGAAAAAGGAATCTGTACATCCTCAGGTTAGTCTGTACAATCGGAGGATCAGAAGAAGAAGAAGCAAATGTTTTTGAAAAATGGGGACTAGCTTTCTGTGAATCATCAGACAGATAAAGATCTGGATCAACAATCTTTTTATTTCTTTTTTGAGTTCTTCTCTTTTTTTAATTTTTTTTTGTGATTTTCTATCATTAGCACTAGAAATGAAAAACGGTAAAGTAGTTGTATCGGCGTGCGGCTCTGGCTGCTCTTCAGACTTGGTGGCTTCAGCACCACCATCTTCATCGTCAAAGGTTGCAGCTTCAGCACCGCCATCGATGTTGTTTACAGGCTCGCCTGCGTGATCTGTGGTATCATCCTCGAGCCTAGTAGAGTCTTCGCCTACTAATAAAGATACTCATCAGAGAATACATGTGATTGGAGGGTCGGCTCGGTCAAATCTTCCTGCTCAGACTTCCGCTTTAGGTTGTTCGGGTTGGGCTCTATCTGGGCAGGCAAGGCAGACTTCCCCTTGACGAGATCGGTGACATGGGTTTGAACTCATCCATTTCTCGCCTAAAAGAAGCTTGTTGATCAGTGATTAGGTTAGCGAGATATTCTAAAGCTGGGATATCATGGAAAGGTCGATGAGACATGGATGAGTCGCCTCGGTGATACTGAGGCTGCTACGGAGATGGCTGCTGCTGTGGAGGATACTGCTGCTGCTGCTGAGGCTGGTAAGTGCTCTGCCTCCACTGAGGTTGCTGCTGATATTGACGATTTCCGTAATGCTACTCTCTGTTCTGCCCCATTGGTGCCTGCAGTTGCTGCTGGGAAGAGGCACCTCCTGTAGACCAACGAAAACTAGGTTGATCACGACGGATCCCTGGTTGCTGCGGTCGATCATACCAGATTCCATTGACCTCGGTCAATGGCTCAGGCATCTCAGAATAAACTGGGGGCATCGATGCCAAGGGCTGATCGCTCTGATACACAACCATCTGGGTGTCAGATGATGGTGTCTATTGGAGTTGCGGGTATGTCGAGGGATGATGGGAAGGCTCAGAATGCACATGGTAGATGTGCTGAACTGGAGGCCTCGGAAGTATGCCTTTGTCTCGGCTACCTGAGTCAGTCTGTGATCTCGAAGACCGGTTGGAATCTGTATGTAATTCCTGAAGGCACATAATCTGTGTCTTCAGATCACTCATGCATCGTTCAAGCTCATCAATCTTGTTGAGCTTGTCTAGGTTCTGGCACTTCTTCTTTATGATTTCCATTCGATCCAACTTCTGGCAAATGATCCCCATATTAGCTGATGGAGATTCGAGAGGAATAGAAATAGCAGAAGACGGATTCCCTTCTATTTGTGCCACTCGGGAATGCTGGTGATAGGTTGGTGGCTTCGTTTGATTGTAGACCCGAGTCTGAGACATTGTAGTGTAATTCTTTGCCATTTTCTCATAAATGGCCCAGACTCGGTCTTCGTGCATCGAAAAGTACGAACCACCGCAAGCGGCATTCACAAGTCCCTGTAATTCTGGTGTCAGCCCACCGAAGAAGCTATGTACAAGAGTCGGCTTCGAAAGGTCATGGTGGGGACATCGATCTATGAGCTCTCTAAATCTGTCCCATGCCTCGTGGAACTGCTCGTTCTCGATCATGATGAAGTTACTGATCATGGCTCTAGCAGCATTCGTTCGACCGAGAGGGTAATACTTATTCAGATGCGCGGTTCTCAGCTCCTCCCATGTCGAAACATATCTCCCTAGATGTTTCAGCCAGTAGGTTGCTCGGTCAACGAGGGAGAAAGGAAACGCGATCAATTTAATCGCGTCCTCGTTCACTTCCGCATCATGCACCGTGCTGCAGATCAGCTCGAATTCCTGAAGGTGCAAGTGCGGTGATGAATCTACATTCCATCATCTTTATTCTATCATTTTGGTCTTAAAAACTCTAGTAAATACATGTAAATACCCTTAATTACTGCATTTTAGCATTCATGCATGTGTGTGTAAATAGTGTATAAAATACGGTTTTTAAAGCCAAGATTATAGAATAAAGAAAAGAAATAAAAAAGAATAAAATATTGTAAATATTTTATGACCCGAAACCCCGAGACCTAGGCATCTCGATGACTAGGTCGACCAAGAATAAAGTAGGGGGAGATAAGGGCCAGAATCTAATAAAATTCCTTTATTTAATTCATTTTTTATTCATTTTGAGACCTATTTTCAGTTCCACTTTTTATACTTCAATTAAAGAAACTTCATACATGAAAGTTGTAGATAATTAAATAAAGAAAAATACAAAATTGATTTCACCCAAAAATAATATACAGATAAAAAGATATGATCTGAATAAGATTCCAAAATCCCAACTTCCCAGACTTGTATCTCTCAAATAAAAACTCAAAATCTATCAAACTCACCTTTAATTGTATATAATTTGTAATAATCTATTTAATGAAGGTAGTTTTGTATTTTTTGGAGTTACGATTTGAAAGTTGAGTTTTGGACCCCTGTTGTACAATGGTTTACACATTTTTCTTTCTTTTGTATAGAATCCTTTTTTTAACTCTTTTTTTCTTTTGATTTCAATTTTATTTTGTTAGTTGTATATTCTAATTTCTATTAAAAATATAAAATCAATTAAAAAAATATAAAATAAAAAAAGATACAAAAATAGTTTTTCTCTATACAAGTCAATTTGGCTTGTATTCTATCTTTATCACTTTTTCTTATGATCTTACAAAATTAAAAATAAACAAAAATATTTCAAGTTTTTATATTATTAACAAGAAAACAAGACTAAAAATCATAAAAATCTAAAATGGGTATTTTATACCTTCAAAAAAACATGTTTTTAATTTACATCTTTTGAAAAATAAAGCTTTCTTCTTCAATATTCTAGATGACATTATTTTGAGATAGTTTCATGATTTGAGTTTATTTTGAGGTCTCTTGTTATTCAAATATATTTTCATTGGGAAAGACCTCTCTTTTTTTATTAGTACACATGAGCATAAAGACAATCACTAGTGTCCAAAAATTTTGAAATAGTCCACTCCCATTGGTGGAGGCCTCCCCCAATAGCCATCATCTCTTCCATTCCTCCACCAAATAAAAGAGCTTCATCTCTCATTTCTGAATTCATCCACCATTAGAATCTTCATTGTAGCTCCTCTACCTCCATTGTGATAGAGTGAAGTTTGGAGACGAAGCCACGATGAAGGGAGGATTCTTTGGCGTGATCCCTTGGTGTTCTTGCTCCATTGTATCAAAAGCTCTTAGCTTGTCAAGCCTCTTCTCCGCCGGAATCGAGGCCATGACCGATCATTCTCATCGGAGAATCGATCACCATAGGCGACTACCTTCACATGCTACGTTTTTCTTCTTGTAGGTAACTTTTAGATTTAGTTTTTCTTCTTGTTGTAGGGTAACAACCCATTATCTTCAGCTTTTCTCCATCCTCATTCGTCGCGGCTAACCACCTCATCGCCGCCTTCATCCACTTCTTCGTACTCCCTTCGCGCAACCTCAACCAACTCCGACCACGTACGGTGGCCGGAGACCATCTCCTTTTACCATTTTCGTAGGAGAACCCATACACCCCATATATTTTTTGTGTGCATAACGCAAGCCGAGCCCACGCTCGAGCTTTCATTTCTACTCGCTGGTATCCGTCCGAACGTCCTACAGCCGCACCACCATCTCTCACGCAGAGCTCCACACCGTGGCACTTCGCTGGCCCTCGGATTGGTGTTTTTGTTGCTGTTTTTCAAAGGAAGAAGAAGAAGGGAGGGGGTGGATAGCAACCACCATTGGATCTATCCCCCTCCTTTTAATCTTAACCATCCAGCCAAGGGGTAGAAGTTTTATAAATAAGCCCTCACCATTTTGAAATTTCATGCACATACCCTTATTGACCAAGAGGAGCTTGATGCCAAGTGGATAAGTGGCAAATTTTGCGGCTATACCCCTGCATTTTTGGTATATTTCAAGAAATTTTCGAGTATCTTTTGAACTGCAGTTTCGTTCTTATGTTTTCATCTGTACCCTTAAACTCAAATGCTCATAACTCGTTCATCTGAACTCCGTTTCATGTGAGATTTTTTTGTTAAAAAGCTGCTTTAAGGGTCTACATTATATCCAAATTTAGAATTTTCTGATGTACGAACTATTTATGGTGAATTTATGAAGTCAGAGTACTGATTGGCTTGTTTTGTTGATAACGCTTGAAATACTCAATATTACTTGCTCATTTTTGGATATGTTGTAGTAATTAGTATGGCCGAAATTAGGTTCAAATTTCAACAAAAAATATTGCGATTTGTGTCCTGTAGAATTTATACAATATTTTTAGTGATTGATTTATTTTTAGAGCATCTTTCATCTATTTGAAAATCTAAAAATATGTCCATGTGCCCCTGACTTTGTTCTATAATCAGAGATTTTTGTTGTATTTTTATCTTCTTATTTGAGTAGTCAAAAAATCGAAAACATCATTTCTACCTTCCTGCAGTCTTTTATTTTTAATATATTCATTACCTTTTGAAAAATTCCAAAAAAATTATATTTTATTTGTTTCTGTATGTTTTAACTTCAAATAAAAAATCATTAAAAATTTCAAAAGAAAAAAACCCTAAAAATTAGAAAACACCTAAAAACTTCATAAAAATCTAAAAAATCAAAGAAAAATCTAAAAATATAAACTCAGGTTTGATAGTTTCTTTATTTAATTGACTTTATTTTAAAATTAATTTGGGAAGATTTAGATACTGTGTACTATTTTTCATTCCCGTTTTAAATTTGGCCAGAACCTTTGCTCACTTTTTCCTTATATTTCAATATTTAAAAATATCAAAAACGTTTAGAAAAATCCCCAAAAATCACAAAAACATCTTAAAAATATAAAAAGACCAAAAATATCTTATTTCCTGATTTTTGAGCATTTTTACCTATATATATATCCTCTCTCTTGTATACATCTATTTTTTATATAGCTATATACTCTATTATTAAAAAAAGAAAATATAAAAATATAAAATATAAAAAGAAAATACAAAAATATAAAATCAAAAATCAAATAAAAAATAAAAATTAAAAACCCACAAAATATTTGCATAGTGTAGACATTGATCACAATCACATCACATTTTGCACTTAGCTTGATCTATCTTGCCTTGCTCCCTGTGTTCGAACTCTCTACATACTTACACATATACATCTTGTTTGTAGAGTTAAAAATAAATTTGACTCCACATTTATTTGTCATTGCTTGATTTATTGATTGTGGGTTCATTGTTGATTAAATCCGGATTTTGAGTGGTCAACACTTCGACTGTGTTCCCGCCTTGTGTGGAATACAAGACCGTTTAATTTTTGGGTTTAATCAAATGGTGCCGTTGCCGGGGAGCAACAACGCGTAGATCAGTTTTTGCTTTGTGTTTGTGATTATTTGTCTACTTTTGCGGCTTTCATTTTTGTTTATTGTAGTTTCTTTATTTTTGATATTTCTTGTTTAAATTGTCTAACCCCTCACTTGTTTGATCTTGCGAGGAACGCGGATCGAGGGAGGAGCTCTCTTCCAGAAGCACCTGTGCACCCACGTGAGGCGACTTGACTTAGCACGAGGGCGGGCTAGGAGAGGATTTTGAAGGCAGTTCTAGTGTATTTATTTATTGCATTTATTAGTGTAATTTTTGAGAGAGAGAAACTCTTTATTTGTAATAATACAGGTACCCCCGGACATTTAGACTCTCGAGCCTAACTTCCAGGTGTTTGTACACCTGGGGGCTCACCGTGTTTTGTCGGTTTTCTTCGCATTTTTCATTTTTGTTTTCTTGGTTTCTATTTTATTTATTTTGTGTGATTGAGGCCCTAGCTTTAGGAGTTGCTTGCCATAGATTAAGGCCAAACACCTAATACCTTTGCATGTGCCTATAGTATCGTTTGGACTTAGTCAAATTATTAAATAGTTGATTCACTATCTTTGATCTGTCACGCCGCGAGCTCATCCCGCAAAGCGCTTCTCCTGAACTCGATTTGTCGAGAGGAGGAGGGGTGAGCCTAGACCGGACTCTAGGATTGAGGATTGGTGGTCAGCTTCTAGTTCTTCATGCTAATAACAATTTCTGAAACTTAGGGCGATTTCATCGATTGCATTTGCATATAGATAGGTTTTCAATTCTGTGAGCATCTTTGCATGTAGAGTGCTGGAGGCAAGGTGAGCATTTCTCTTTAGCATACATCATTGATTTTCCACTTGCATTGCTTTTCCGACTCTCCCTCGGATTTTGCCAACCTAGGTGCTTAAAGGAATTGACTCCTCGTTAGGCTTGTGCATTTTTATTAAAAATCCAAAAAGGTGATAATCAATAAAATTGGGACTGCTAATATAATTTGACCCTAAAATCGACCAAAAAGAAAAATCTTGTATTGGGGTGAGTAATCCCCTCATTGTCTTCGTTTTACATTGCTCGCACACACACTAAGGTGATGAATCTCGTATTCATCATGCTAAAAACTCACTATTAAAACCCCTGTCTTAAATAATCCAATAAAATCACCTTTAATTCTTTGTTTTTATCGTGTACTATATTGTATATATATTTGACCATTAAAATATTGCTTTTAATTCCCTTTTATTTTCTTGTAATTATTTTATCCTCAAAAATCCCTAAAAATTATGTAGAATAGTTGTTTATAATTCACTGACCCTTAAAAAGATAAAAAAATGCAAAAAAATCTCAAAAACACAAAATCGGTATTTTTATCCCCTTAAAAATACCCCCAAAAATAGCTTTTGTACAGATGACCCCTTTTGGCTTTTTGACCAACATGAAAGTTGTAGATCTCGTCGAGACGAGCAACTTTCATGTTTTGACTTTTTCCAGATTCGGCCTCTAACTATTTCTTTCCTAATTTTCTTTTTATTTTTCTCTGAATTTTCTCATTGGGCCACGTGGCGCCCTCTGGGTCGCCCACGTGGCCCGCTTCATCTCACGCCACACGGCGCCCTTCCTGGGCCATTGGATCAGCCCTGCCCCACCTTAATCCCTACCGTCCATTGCCGCACTACTCCCAGCCACCCGATCTGACTCCAGGTCTAATCTGAGCTCTCCTTCTGCGCCATCATCCCAGCCATTGGATCGCAAGATCCAACGGCCCTCACTCATCGTCTTCCTCCGGATGGGTCTCCCTCCAGACGTTACGACACGCGAGCCTATCGCCCCCTTCCATTTCTAGCCGGCGCTCCAACCACCACCCCCTCGAAGTAACGTCACCAATACCTTCCCCGTTCTCCTGCCATCCTCGCGCGTTACCCACCATGCACAGCCATTATCCCCCTCACCATTAACGCCCCATTAAAAACGGTCCTCCACCATTGTAAACGCCGGATGCCTCCGCTGATTTAAATCTTCGCCCGCCACCGATCTACCTCATGCACCATTTGGAGGCCTCCTTCCTAGCTTCAGTCGTCCTATCGATGACAGCGGAGGGCTGGCTTTGGAGGCGATCATGGCCGAGAGGTCTCCGGTGAGATCCATGGACTCCGGCCATGCCGCGACCGCCTCGTGCGTCGGTGAGCACCGAAGATCAGCTGCCTTCGTCGTGCGACGACTGGAGCAGCAATTGTTGCTCAGCCCAAGCCACCTCCTCCACCTGGGTTCCCCTCTCTGACGAGGTTCCCTCTCCCCTTCTTTTTCCCTTATTTTCTCCTAATTTATCCGACCAACCCAGTTGCCTTCACCATCATCTGATCCATCTACCATCTTCGAAACATCACCATCATCCTCGCGACACCCCTCGCCATCACCCTTCCCTTCTCCGCAGTCTCGTCCACCCACCGCCATCTCCTCCTCTGCTCCAGCGGGGAAGGGGCCCTGGACCCCCGCTCCGACCACCTCCTTGGGACTCCATTTCACTCACCTTGCACTCACAGCATGCTTCGGCTATAACTAACCTTGCAATTATCTTGATTGGCCGGATTTCGCGCCGGAGTTCCTTCGAGCTCCTCTACTCCGGCGAGGCTTCACCGAGTTACACCTCCGACCATCCCCGAAGCTTCGTTGGGTCTCCAGGACCTCTGCCAACATGTCCACTCGCTCCTCGGACCTCTGCCTTGCAAGGTGGAGCTCAGCGGAGCAACGCGCGGTTCACCGGAGCTCAGCCTCCTCCGGTGACGCACGGCGGAGGAGAAGACACAGTTGCCGTTCGATCGTTCCGATCGAACGGTTCTGATAGAGACACGTGGACACTCCAAGCCTCCCTCCGAACCAGCTGCTTCGGGCTACGCGAACCTATGCCCGAGCCTCCAGCACTTGCCACAAGTACCCGAACCTACGGGCGGACCCGAGCCTAGCCCTCGCGTGCGTAGCATGTGAGGCTTGGGTTATTTACAACGAAGACCCTGATACTTACAGAAATTGCATTTTGGTCCCCAGGCACGTGCCTCACGTGCGTGCCTGGGTAAATTATAGGGAAGTTCTCGAAGGTTTTCAAAATTACAAAAAGGTCCCTGCGCGCAAATGGTGAAATTGCAATTAGGCCCAGGCGGTTTTTCATAATTGCATTTAGGTCCTTCCAGAGACCTAAATGCAATATTTATCCCTTTATTTTTATTGCATTTTTATTACAATTATGCCCTTGCACTGTTTTTAGCATAACTTGAGCATCGTAGGTCCAAATTGCATGATTTTAGTGTCGTTTTGATCCTTGTTTTGTCCTCTTCATTTTAGCATATTTATTTGTCTCATTTGACACTCTTTTAATTAAAGTGAATTTTTATGTGTTAATTGAGACCTGCTCTTCTTACCTTGCTGTGATGTGATGACCGCTTTTCAATGATGGATTAAATTGCCTCTAATTTCATTTTTATCATATTGCTCATTATTTTTAGGGTATAATTGTAGTCTTTAATCTGTAGATAAATTATCTTGCATATCTATCCATGCCTCACTTTATAATTGCATAAAATTATCTAAAAAATGCATACATCCTAGCATCACTTTGTAATGAGCATAAATTTCATGAGGACCTGAAATGGAAATTAAATCTCGTTGAGCATCATGAATCAAAATTCAATAGCTGAATTAGGCAGCCGTGTCCCTGTGTTCGACCTTGGTAGACTTGCCAAGCATAAATATTCCGCAGCATTCAAAGTCCGTGGTTTTTGCTGAACCAAATTCACCTCCTGTGCTACAGCATAATTTCACAATATTATAGAGGTGAATTTGACTTCCATCAAATGGTGCCGTTGCCGGGGACACGGCTTTGCTTAATTTTTGGATTTTGATATTTTTTGATTAATTTCAAATTTTCTTAGGTCCTCATTTCATGCATCATTTCTTTGCATATTATTTGCTGATTTAATTTCTCTGAGTTTTTAACTCTTCTCTTTTGTGGCAGGGCCCATGAAAATCGGGGACGCCTGATCGTTATGGAGGCGCGAAGTCGGGAGCTTCCGCTGAAGAGGCCGCAAAAGAAGCCGTGAAGAATTCTAGGATTTTTATCAGTCAAATTGCATTGCATGTTGTAAAAAAGAAAAAAGAAAAAAAACATTGCATCTGCATATTTATTTTCAATTTTTGCATATTGTACACACAAAAAAATACCCCTCCCCCCCACACACACACCTACACTTGCACATACTCACTCCCACCCTCCCCCTGTATATTTCATTCTCTCTCTCTCTATCTCTATCTCTCTCTTTGTGTATCTATTCTTCACGAACCCCCTCCCCCTCACCCTTGTACCATAGACACCCCCCCTAACACAGACCTTACTTCGGCTATTTGTAGCCTAAGTATTGGGGGGACCTGCCTGTTCATCCCTCCCTCGTTCTGTCTTCTTGTGCTTAGGCTGATTTTGGCCTAAGTATAGGGGGACCCTCCTCCTCAGTTCCGCTATATCACCCTGTACTTGAACCGAGCCTTGGCTTCATGGCACTTGTGCTATGAGGACATAGCAAATTTTAAGTATAGGGGGGTATACCGTATATTATTGTATATTACTTTAGCCTTAGCTCGTGTTTTTAAAACTTTTTAAAATTTTATTTTTTCGGGCTAGGTTTTTGGTAACCTTGGGAACTGAGTAAAAACCTGTAAAAAATAAAAATTGAGGGATTAATTTTTGTAAATATTCCTGTATTAAAAAAATTGTTTTAAAAATCTTTCTTGTGAGGTTGACTCTGACTACTAGGTTTAGTAGGCATTTTCAGTGAGGGAACCTCGGTCTCCCTTAGCAGAGTGGATGGTTTAGAGGACATCGCATACGGCCCCGTCCTCAAGTAACACAGGCCTACTTACACCCATACTGGCTGAAAGTGTATACTTTTATTTGAGCCTGGGCCAGTCATTGTCTCTACGAGGAATAAAAAAATTATTAAAAGTTAAAACCCATAAAAATTTGCAAAAGCTAAAAATCACACAAAATTTCCCCTCCCCCTCACCCTTGTACCATAGACATCCCCCCTAACACAGACCTTACTTCGGCTATTTGTAGCCTAAGTATAGGGGGGACCTGCCTATTCATCCCTCCCTCGTTCTGTATTCTTGTGCTTAGGCCGATTCTGGCCTAAGTATAGGGGGACCCTCCTCCTCAGTTCCGCTATATCACCCTATACTTGAACCGAGCCTTGGCTTCATGGCACTTGTGCTATGAGGACATAGCAAATTTTAAGTATAGGGGGGTATACCGTATATTATTGTATATTACTTTAGCCTTAGCTCGTGTTTTTAAAACTTTTTAAAATTTTATTTTTTCGGGCTAGGTTTTTGGTAACCTTGGGAACTGAGTAAAAACCTGTAAAAATTAAAAATTGAGGGATTAATTTTTGTAAATATTCCTGTATTTAAAAAATTGTTTTAAAAATCCTTCTTGTGAGGTTGACTCTGACTACTAGGTTTAGTAGGCATTTTCAGTGAGGGAACCTCGATCTCCCTTAGCAGAGTAGGTGGTTTAGAGGACATCGCATACGGCCCCGTCCTCAAGTAACACGGGCCTCGGCCCGTACTTACACCCATATTGGCTGAAAGTGTATACTTTTATTTGAGCCTGGGCCAGTCATTGTCTCTCCGAGGATGATGAACGTAAAATTCGCCTCTTTAATAGGTATAAATTACGTTGTAGCACAGGAGGTGAATTTTGTTCAGCAAAAACCACAGTCTTTGAATGCTGTGGAGTATTTGTACTTGGCAAGTGTACCAAGGTCGAACACAGGGATACGGCTGCTTAATTATAGCTTTTGAATTTTGATTCGTGAAGTTCAATGTCAATTAATCTCAATTTCAGGTCCATATGCAATTTATAAAGCACTATGCTAAGTGATGATATGATGCATGTATTTTTATCGGTTTTTATGCAAATTAAAGTGATGCATGGGCAAACAATGCAAAGGAACATGCATGATGAATCAAATGCTACAATTATACCCTAAAATATGAGCAACACAATATAGAATGAAGTTAGAGCCATTTTGAACACATCATTAAAAATCGGTCATGAAATCAAGCAAGACAAGTAGAGCTAGGTCCCATTTTTGACATAAAAATTCACTTAATTTAAAACAGTGTCAAATGAGACAAATAGATATGCTAGATTGTAGAGGACAAAACAAGGATCAAAACGACACTAAAATCATGCAAATTGGACCTACGATGCTCAAGTTATGCTAAAAACAGTGCAAGGGCATAAATGTAATAAAAATGCAAGAAAAATAAAGGATAAATATTGCATTTAGGTCCTTGGAGGGACCTAAATACAAATAGTAAAAACTGCCTGGGCCTGGATGCAATTTTCCCTTATGCGCGGGGGCCTTTTTGTAATTTTGGAAAACTTAGCGGGCCTCCCTGTAAATTACCCCAGGCGCGCACGTGAGGCACGCGCCTGGAGGACCGAAGTGTAAATACTTGACACGTCAGGGTCTTCGCTGCAAATTACCCAGGCCTCACGTGCGGTGCACGTGAGGGCCCAGGCTCGGGAGGACGCTGAGGCTCGGGAGACGTGGCATCACGTGGAGGCTCGGAGTTGGGCTCGGTTTACCCGAGCCTGTTGGTCTGGTTCGAGGCTTGGGCCGCCACGTGGTGTCATCGCGGCCGTCCGATCCAGATGATCGGACGGCATCTGTAGCTTCTTCTCTGCCGCAGCTCACCGGAGGAGGCGGGGCTCCGGTGAGCTGCTGATAGCTCCGCCGTGCCCCTCCTGTCGAGAAGGAGGTCCGGGGAGCTCGATGGAGTGCTGGCGGAGGTCCCTGAGCAAGTGCGGTGCTCCCTAGGTGTCTGGAGCTCCCCGTCAGAGCATGATTGTCGGAGGAGAATTTCGAGACCGACGGGGAGGCACGAGCTCCGGCCATTGAGGGTACCTGCAAGGGTTAGATGTAGCCGAAGCAAGTGCAAGTGTTTTGTGAAGTGCGTGAAGTGAGGTGGGAGCCGTCGGAGGTGGAGAAGGTGGTGGCTCGGTGGAGTCCTCCGCCGTGAAGGCGGAGAAGATGGAGTCGAAGTGCGGTGGGGTTCTGACGGAAGGAGATGCAAGGGCGATGGCGGCTGATGGCTGGTGAAGTTCGGAGGGTGGTCGATTGGAGATGGAGGTGATCGTAGGAAGCGGAATAAATCGGAGAAAAGTCAAAGAAAAGAAGGAGGAAGAAGACCTCATCAGAGAGGGGAATCCTGGTGGAGGAGGTGGCCTGTGCCGGGCTTGGTTGGAGCCCTGGGTCATGGCTCGACCTGGTCGACCGATCCAGGGAGCTTGGCGGAGCATGGTGGTGCCCGCAGCACGGCCATGGCGGCCGTGGGTCGACACCTGGGCTACGGTCGTCGTCGCCTCGGGGCGAGGGCTCCTCCGCTGTCACCGGAGGGCCGGAGGCTGGGCCGAAGCCCGTGGAATGGTGGACAATGAACTCCGGTGACGGGGGAGGGTTTAAATAGGTGGCGGAGATCGGAGGTTACGGTGATGGAGGGGCGGATTCGACGGAGGTTTTTATGGCTATGGAGTTAATGGAGGCGAGTGATGGAGGTCTCGCGAGAATGGCGGAGGAACGGTGGTTGGGTAGGTGACGTTACGACGAGGAGGTGATGGCTGAATCGTTTCCTGGAAATGGAAAGGGGGGGGAGTCGTCGCGAGTTGTAACGCCTGGAGAAGGACACGGCTGGAGGAAGGAGATGATTGATCAACCGTTGGATCGAGCGATCCAACGGGTAGGATGAGGGCGCGAACAGAGGGCTGTGATCAGATCCTTAGGATCTGATCGCACGGTTGGCGTTGAGGCGGTGATGAGCGGTTCAGATGAGGAGCCGGGTCCATCCAAGGGCAAGGGCGAAGGTGGTGACGTGGAGTATTGGAGAGCGTTGGATGGAGAGATGATCGAATGGCTTAGGATCAGGCGCTAGTGGGCGGTCCTGATCTGATCTAAGATCAGATCGAGCGACTGAGAGGAGATGCGGGATGAACGGTGAGGATGGGGGCTGGAATGGTGCGATCCAACGGCCCAGATTGGGCGCCAGGTGGCGGGAAGGAGAGCGGGCCACGTGGGCGGCCCAGAGGGCGCCACGTGGCCCAATCAGAATAATTCAAAAGTAAAAACAAAGAAAAATAGAAAAGAAATAGTTAGAGGCAGAATTTGGAAAAAGTCAAAACATGAAAGTTGTTCGTCTCGATGAGATCTACAACTTTCATGTTGGTCAAAAAGCCAAAAGAGGTCATCTGTACAAAAGCTATTTTTGGGGGTATTTTTAAGGGGATAAAAACACCGATTTTGTGGTTTTGAGTTGTTTTTGTATTTTTTAGTGGTTTTAAAGGTCAGTGAATTATAGACAACTTATCTACCTAATTTTTAGGAGTTTTTGAGTGATAAAATAATTACAGAAAAATAAGGGCAATTTAATACACAATAATTAAGGTTAAATATAGACAATATAGTACATGATAAAAATAGAGAATTAGAGGATAATATTATTGGCTTGTTTAAGCAGGGATTTTAATAAGGAGTTTTTAGCATGATGAATACGAGATTCATCATACCCCTATACTTAAACCATGCTCGTCCTCGAGCATCTAAAGAATGAAGGAGTCGGATTAATTCCTGACAGTGCGTGTGAAAAATTCAAGGCTTGATCTTTCGAAGACCCTTGACCTGAGTGATCCTAAAATTCTGGGTTTATCCAAGCCTTAGTCAGAAGGAATCCAACTTCTCTGATTATCAGACTCTCTTTTTGTACATATAACATAAGGATATGACATTTAGTGTACTGCATTTCATGAGAGCCGAGTCGATGTATCACCCAAGGTTCCAGTCCCAAAGACTCTCCTCTAGACCTAATCCTCAATACTAGGGAAGAAGTCTACTCTTGCTTCAGTCAACCATCTCTTTAGTTTGTCAGACTTTAAAATGTAGATGGATGGCCAGATGATGGAGGGACATGGGATTGTGTCTAATTTTCTCACCCTCACATTGGAACAAGGGGCCTCTCGAGTGCCTTTTACTCAACACATGTAAATTATTAATTTGTTGATCAATGTGTCCGTCAAGAGAGTTGGAGTCGTCTGTACTTGTTTTTCTAGGAGTACACCGGGGTGTGTCTTTTCTGAGTATCTAAGATACCTTCGACACCCAGACTTGTATCGCTTACGATGCAGGGCCCTTTTTGTGGTGTCAGCCCGACTCCTTAGTCCTAATTAGTGCTTAGTCCAAGTGGACACTTGAAAATGTTTGGGAGCGCTCGCCATTGGTGGAAGCTCATTTGAATTTTTGACTTTGGATTAAGAGCTTTTCTTTGACATTTCATTTCTTTTGTTGGCTAGCTCCACTGCTTTTACCAAGAGATTGGCGCACACTGATCAACAAGTTCTTTAAGTTTCATCACACCCTGGCACTTTTAGGTAAATATCAAGAGATAGCATATGAATCTTGTTCACATACTGGCTAGGGTTTTTGCTGACACTCAGGTTTTCTGAAGCCTTCATTAACTTTATCCCATCCTCGAATATCATTAGATCAGGTCTAAACTTAAATCCATGGTCCTAGTTCCTCAAGTGATATCTCATCTCAGCTCATCAATCATGCAGTTGTGGAAGTGACTGTGCTGATCATATTTTCTTGAAGGTAGAGATTAAGAGTGCAATATAGCACTCAAATCTTTCAAACCAGAGGAGTGTGGATATTTGAGTCAGGAAAACCCTAATGACTAAGGTATGTTAACTCAGACTCTCTAGATCCCAGAGATCCAGTGTCCTCAAATTCCTCAAGCCTTGCGTGAGTGTGAATGTGTCAGGAAAACACCAACTCCATGGGTTAGTGATTTTTTATGTGATTTTTATCTTTTGCACATTTTTATGGGTTTTAATTTTCAATTTTTTTTTATTTCCTCGGAGAGACAATGACTGGCCCAGGCTCAAATAAAAGTATACACTTTCAGCCAGTATGGGTGTAAGTACGGGCCGAGGCCCGTGTTACTTGAGGACGGGGCCGTATGCGATGTCCTCTAAACCACCCACTCTGCTAAGGGAGACCGAGGTTCCCTCACTGAAAATGCCTACTAAACCTAGTAGTCAGAGTCAACCTCCAAGAATTTTTTTTTAATACAGGAATATTCACAAAAATTAAACCCTCAAATTTTAATTTTTACAGGTTTTTACTCAGTTCACTAGTTTACCAAAACCCAGCCTGAAAAATAAAATTTAAAAAGTTTTAAAAACGCGAGCTAAGGCTAAAGTAATAAACAATAATATACGGTATACCCCCCTATACTTAAAATTTGCTATGTCCTCATAGCACAAATGCCATGAAGCCAAGGCTCGGTTCAAGTACAGGGCGATATAGCGGAACTGAGGAGGAGGGTCCCCCTATACTTAGGCCAAAATTGCCCTAAGTACAAGAAGACGGGATGAGGGAAGGAAGAGCAGGCAGGTCCCCCCTATACTTAGGCTACAAATAGCCTAAGTAAGGTCTGCGTTAGGGGGGGGTTCTATGATACAAGGGAGAGGGGGAGGGGGTTTGTGTAGAATAGATATACACACACAGAGAGAGAGAGAGAGAGAGAAATATACAGGGGGCAGGTGGGGGTGAGTATGTGCAGTGTAGGTGTGAGTGTGTGTGGGGGGGGATTTTTTTTTTACAAAATGCAATACTGAAAATAAATATGCAGATGCACATTTTTTTTTAACATGCAATGCAAAATTTGACTGATGAAAGTCTTAGAAATCTTCACGGCTTCTTTTGCGGCCTCTTCAGCTGAAGCTCCCGACTTCGTGCCTCCATGACGATCAGGCGTCCCCGATTTTCATGGGCCCTGCCACAAAAGAGAAAAGTTAGAACTCCGAGAAATTAAATCAGCAAAATAATGCAAAGAAATGATGCATGAAATTAGGACCAAGAAATTATTGTATTATAAATCAAAATTCAAAAATTAAGCAAAGCCGTATCCCCGGCAACGGTGCCATTTGATGAACGTAAAATTCGCCTCTTTAATAGGTATAAATTACGCTGTAGCACAGGAGGCGAATTTTGTTCAGCAAAAACCACAGTCTTTGAATGCTGTGGAGTATTTGTACTTGGCAAGTGTACCAACGTCGAACACAGGGATACGGCTGCTTAATTATAGCTTTTGAATTTTGATTCGTGAAGTTCAATGTCAATTAATCTCAATTTCAGGTCCATATGCAATTTATGAAGCACTATGCTAAGTGATGATATGATGCATGTATTTTTATCGGTTTTTATGCAAATTAAAGTGATGCATGGGCAAACAATGCAAAGGAACATGCATGATGAATCAAATGCTACAATTATACCCTAAAATATGAGCAACACAATATAGAATGAAGTTAGAGCCATTTTGAACACATCATTAAAAATCGGTCATGAAATCAAGCAAGACAAGTAGAGCTAGGTCCCATTTTTGACATAAAAATTCACTTAATTTAAAACAGTGTCAAATGAGACAAATAGATATGCTAGATTGTAGAGGACAAAACAAGGATCAAAACGACACTAAAATCATGCAAATTGGACCTACGATGCTCAAGTTATGCTAAAAACAGTGCAAGGGCATAAATGTAATAAAAATGCAAGAAAAATAAAGGATAAATATTGCATTTAGGTCCCTGGAGGGACCTAAATACAAATAGTAAAAACCGCCTGGGCCTGGATGCAATTTTCCCTTATGTGCGGGGGCCTTTTTGTAATTTTGGAAAACTTAGCGGGCCTCCCTGTAAATTACCCCAGGCGCGCATGTGAGGCACGCGCCTGGAGGACCGAAGTGTAAATACTTGACACGTCAGGGTCTTCGCTGCAAATTACCCAGGCCTCACGTGCGGTGCACGTGAGGGCCCAGGCTTGGGAGGACGCTGAGGCTCGGGAGACGTGGCATCACGTGGAGGCTCGGAGTTGGGCTCGGTTTACCCGAGCCTGTTGGTCTGGTTCGAGGCTTGGGCCGCCACGTGGTGTCATCGCGGCCGTCCGATCCAGATGATCGGACGGCATCTGTAGCTTCTTCTCTGCCGCAGCTCACCGGAGGAGGCGGGGCTCCGGTGAGCTGCTGATAGCTCCGACGTGCCTCTCCTGTCGAGAAGGAGGTCCGGGGAGCTCGATGGAGTGCTGGCGGAGGTCCCTGAGCAAGTGCGGTGCTCCCTAGGTGTCTGGAGCTCCCCGTCAGAGCATGATTGTCGGAGGAGAATTTCGAGACCGACGGGGAGGCACGAGCTCCGGCCATTGAGGGTACCTGCAAGGGTTAGATGTAGCCGAAGCAAGTGCAAGTGTTTTGTGAAGTGCGTGAAGTGAGGTGGGAGCCGTCGGAGGTGGAGAAGGTGGTGGCTCGGTGGAGTCCTCCGCCATGAAGGCGGAGAAGATGGAGTCGAAGTGCGGTGGGGTTCTGACGGAAGGAGATGCAAGGGCGATGGCGGCTGATGGCTGGTGAAGTTCGGAGGGTGGTCGATTGGAGATGGAGGTGATCGTAGGAAGCGGAATAAATCGGAGAAAAGTCAAAGAAAAGAAGGAGGAAGAAGACCTCATCGGAGAGGGGAATCCTGGTGGAGGAGGTGGCCTGTGCCGGGCTTGGTTGGAGCCCTGGGTCATGGCTCGACCTGGTCGACCGATCCAGGGAGCTTGGCGGAGCATGGTGGTGCCCGCAGCACGGCCATGGCGGCCGTGGGTCGACACCTGGGCTACGGTCGTTGTCGCCTCGGGGCGAGGGCTCCTCCGCTGTCACCGGAGGGCCGGAGGCTGGGCCGAAGCCCGTGGAATGGTGGACAATGAACTCCGGTGACGGGGGAGGGTTTAAACAGGTGGCGGAGATCGGAGGTTACGGTGATGGAGGGGCGGATTCGACGGAGGTTTTTATGGCTATGGAGTTAATGGAGGCGAGTGATGGAGGTCTCGCGAGAATGGCGGAGGAACGGTGGTTGGGTAGGTGACGTTACGACGAGGAGGTGATGGCTGGATCGTTGGCTGGAAATGGAAAGGGGGGGGAGTCGTCGCGAGTTGTAACGCCTGGAGAAGGACACGGCTGGAGGAAGGAGATGATCGATCAACCGTTGGATCGAGCGATCCAACGGGTAGGATGAGGGCGCGAACAGAGGGCTGTGATCAGATCCTTAGGATCTGATCGCACGGTTGGCGTTGAGGCGGTGATGAGCGGTTCAGATGAGGAGCCGGGTCCATCCAAGGGCAAGGGCGAAAGTGGTGACGTGGAGTATTGGAGAGCGTTGGATGGAGAGATGATCGAATGGCTTAGGATCAGGCGCTAGTGGGCGGTCCTGATCTGATCTAAGATCAGATCGGGCGGCTGAGAGGAGATGCGGGATGAACGGTGAGGATGGGGGCTGGAATGGTGCGATCCAACGGCCCAGATTGGGCGCCAGGTGGCGGGAAGGAGAGCGGGCCACGTGGGCGGCCCAGAGGGCGCCACGTGGCCCAATCAGAATAATTCAAAAGTAAAAACAAAGAAAAATAGAAAAGAAATAGTTAGAGGCAGAATTTGGAAAAAGTCAAAACATGAAAGTTGTTCGTCTCGATGAGATCTACAACTTTCATGTTGGTCAAAAAGCCAAAAGAGGTCATCTGTACAAAAGCTATTTTTGGGGGTATTTTTAAGGGGATAAAAACACCGATTTTGTGGTTTTGAGTTGTTTTTGTATTTTTTAGTGGTTTTAAAGGTCAGTGAATTATAGACAACTTATCTACCTAATTTTTAGGAGTTTTTGAGTGATAAAATAATTACAGAAAAATAAGGGCAATTTAATACACAATAATTAAGGTTAAATATAGACAATATAGTACATGATAAAAATAAAGAATTAGAGGATAATATTATTGGCTTGTTTAAGCAGGGATTTTAATAAGGAGTTTTTAGCATGATGAATACGAGATTCATCAGAGGAATAAAAAAATTATTAAAAGTTAAAACCCAAAAAAATTTGCAAAAGCTAAAAATCACACAAAAATTCACTAACCCAAGGAGTTGGTCTATTCCTGACACATTCACACTCACGCAAGGCTTGAGGATTTTGAGGACACTGGATCTCTGGGATCTTGAGAGTCTTTGTTAACATGCCTTAGTCATTAGGGTTTTCATGACTTAAATATCCATACTCCTCTGGTTTGAAAGATTTGAGTGCTATATTGCACTGTTCATCTCTACCTTCAAGAAAATATGATCAGCACAGTCACTTCCACAACTGCATGATTGATGAGCTGAGATGAGATATCACTTGAGGAACTAGGACCAGAGATTTGAGTTTAGACCCGATCTAATGATATTCGAGGATGGGATAAAGTTAATGAAGGCTTCAGAAAACCTGAGTGTCAGCAAAACCCTAGCCAGTATGTGAACAAGATTCATATGCTATCTCTTTGATATTTACCTAAAAGTGCCATGGTGTGATGAAACTTAATGGAATTTGTTGATCAGTGTGTGCCAACTTTTGGTAAAAGCAGTGGAGCTAGCCAACAAAAGAAATGAAATGTCAAAGAAAAAGCTCTAAATATCAAAGACAAAATACAAATAAGCTTCCACCAATGGCGAGCGCTCCCAAACATTTTCAAAGTGTCCACTTGTACCAAGAGCTAATTAGGACCAAGGAGTCGGGCTGACACCATAAAAGGGCCCTGCATCGTAAGCGATACAAGTCTAGGTGTCGAAGGTATCTTAGATACTCAGAAAAGACACACCCCGGTGTACTCCCAGAAAAACAAGTGCAGACGACTCCAACTCTCTTGACGGACACATTGATCAACAAAATAATAATTTACATGTGTTGAGTAAAGGCACACGAGAGGCCCCTTGTTCCAATGTGAGGGTGAGAAAAATAGACACAATCCCATGTCCCTCCATCATCTGGCCGTCCATCTACACTTTCAAGTCTGACAAACTATAGAGATGGTTGACTGAAGCAAGAATAGACTTATTCCCTAGTATTGAGGATTAGGACTAGAGGAGAGTATTTGGGACTGGAACTTTGAGTGATGCATCAACTCGGCTCTCATGAAATGCAGTACACTAAATGTCATACTCTTATATTATATGTACAAAAAGAGAGTTTGATCATCAGAGAAGTTAGATTCCTTCTTACTAAGGCTTGGATAAACCCGGAATTTTAGGATCACTTAGGTCAAGGGTCTTCGAAAGATCAAGCCTTGAAAATTTCACGCGCACTGTCAGGAATTAATCCGACTCCTTCATTCTTTAGATGCTCGAGGACGAGCATGGTTTAAGTATAGGGGTGATGAGTACATATTATACTGGTATAATAGTATACAAAATACATAAAGAATTCCATTAATATCTGATACATACACCTCAAATATCACTTAAGCCAGATATTATCGATTCTGCAAATACAACAAGAAAATCACCTCTAGAAATGCATAATTAAATTAATGACCAAATTCTCTCTTCATCATCAAATACAATTACTCATTGAAATACTTTATCCAAGCAAATTGCTTGATCATTAAATCTAATTTGGCTCTACATAATTTGTTAGCAAGAAATGAAGAGGAAACATTGTGCAAAATTCACATTCTTTATTCCCTCTCCCTTTCCCATACAACACATGGCTCAAGAAGCATTTAAAACCCATGTTCCCCATGTTCCTTTTTCCCATGCACCTTTTCCCCATACAAAAATTAATTCTTCATGCATTCATGATGATATTTTGTCTTTATTTGCATGGGATGTCTCCCTTTATTTGCAAGCATATTTCATCTATAAAAGGAGGCCTTCTTACCCCATTCTCAACTCACGCACTCTCTCCCTCTTCCCCATTTTTCATGCACGCCATTCTCTTCTCTCCCCCATTTTCTTCCTTCTCATTTTTCTCTCTTGTTTCCATCTCCCTCTCTCTCGTTTTTCTCATGCAGGTACAAAGATAGCGCCAACAACGTCCAGTCGTTTTCCTCCTCTTCGCGGTTCGCCTTCAGTCCGTAGCAGCTCGTGCGTCCACACGCAGGCCATCTCTCTCTCGTCGAAGCTCCTCTCCGCCACCATCTTCTTCGGCTCCATCCTTGCGTGTGCGAGCAGCCCACGCATCTCCCCGCACACTCCCATCTCCGTCATCATCATCATCTTCACTTAAGAATCAAATAGAGAAGCATTTCTTTCCCATCTTATTTGTCGCTTGTATTTTTTCTACCTTAGTTAATTTGTTTTAGTTGAATTTGCAAGAACAACTTTTATTGTGTAAGCTTTTGTCAACTCTATATATGCAATGCAAGTTTTATATTTCATCATTCTCTCTTTAAAGCTTTCAAGTAAATCTCATCTTCCCATATTAAATTGCGAATCAACCGCCGCTTCCTTACTTAGTTGCACTCATACCATCATTTGCTTACTCTAAGTTCTAAGAAGTGTTTTCACCGTAGATCACATTCTGTTATAAATTTTCTTTCATCACAATAGAATTAAAATTTGAATCAAGTTTTAAAGAAGAATAAAAAGAGCGAGTTTGCTTAATCCCTGCGGATACGAACCTCTACTTGCCGCTTACAATTTTTCGGTAATCCGACCATGCTTGTAGTTGTAATTTTATTTGTTTGATTACGGTTTTGCGTGGGACAACAACGACATGGTAAAAACAACTTTTTAAACCGCGTAAAATCGCATCAACATTTTGGCGCCGTTGCCGGGGACTAGGCAACATTTGTAATTTTTTTCTTCATGTTTAACTTGTTTTCGACATTCTAATCCGTGCAATTATTTTTATTTCAGGTACTTGAACCCCGAAAAAGAAAAAAGGAGAAAAAATCCATGCATTTTTTTAGCGAACTTGTAATTTGTTCTAAGTAAAAAAATTTTGTAATATGAATTTCTCCCTCCTCGGAAAAGCTCGCCATCAATAGGACAAAACATTACGGATTTAGCGCCAGATGTGCAGGCACTGTGAGCTTTCTGCTTCACTTAGGCATTCTAAGATTTACATTTCTTGCATTTGTTTGCGCATCGAATTAAACTGAAAAAATTAAAAAAGAGTTCTTGATTGCATCATCTCTGTGGTCTCCTCCCTCTGATAATCTAATTCAAAGACCACCAAATCGTGTGCTGATCATTTAAAAAGATAAGCTTGAATGGCGACCGCAGTGGCCCGAGCAGAAAACGGACAAATTCTGAATGCTTGTTTGATGCACGTGTATGACACAAAAATCACGAGCACATGGAACTCTTGGATAGAGACAAAAATCCCTGGTGCTACGTGGGATTGCAGAGAGAGATCGTAACTCCTCGACGCGTTGGGCACAGGTTCTTGTGGGAAGAAGCAGATCCTCGATCTGAGTACCGCACCCTGGATCCCCCAGCCGGATTAGGACATCGATTTCTCACAATCTTCCACACCCACCTCATCTCTAAGGACCCTAATTTCTCTGAAAACTTTTGTTGAATCACTAAACTAAAATCGAAAAGATAACCGCTTCCGCGGTAATTTTTATGTGAGTTGGTGAAACAACAACTTGTCTGGTGTTTGTGTTGTGTATGCTAGGTCGTATATCTTTTAAAAATATATTGCAACAACCCGCTAGATTACGACCCGATCTATAAAAGAAAATCCCACCCATTCTTGTCTGTACTTGAGAATCGTTATTCATGGAAAAAATTCAAGTTATGCTCAATGAGATGCACGAGAAAACAAAGCTGAATCGGGCTATTGCTTTGAATTATTTGGAGGATAGGAAACGATCTTCTCGGCCCATTGATCCACCTATTTTATTATCGATTGAGCATGAGATTGATGAAATGATGCATCTAGTGCAAAAATATCAAGAAGATCAGGAACACAAAAAGAACGAGTCATCCGATCAAAAGTCAAAACCACCCTATGATGACCCTATATTAGAGGAATTTGTTGCATTACCTTCTCCTGCATGCGCTTCCTTTGTCTCTTTCAAACCACTTTCACACGCAGAACACTCATCCATTTCGAATACTGGACTAATCTCTTATTCTTTAAGAAATCACTCAATCTCCATACCCCTATCACCGACCCATGAAAGTGACTCGCAACATACTCTTCATGAATCAGCTATCCAAATCCAACAAAACCAGGGATCACTTATGGATGAGTGTAATAGGATGTATGAGAATGTCAGTAAACAACTTTTGGAAATTCGTGCTCACTTGATGAATAGGCCAAATAGTTTGACGGATGAATGCAATAGATCTCAACAATATTTTGAGAGACATCAAGAAAAGAAAATTAAGGATTTCAGACACTCAAGGGAAGAAGAAAAATGGGTCCCAATACCAGTGAACCAAACACAGATACTTCCTTTTGATGAACTAGATGTGAGATGTATAGAAGAAGATTTTATTGTTGAAATAGTGCCATCTCCATGCCTCCTCAAACCCAGATTGACGAAATTTCATGATATCCCCATCTTCGCTCCTCCTATGTCAGACCATGTATTAATTGAGATGCCCAATGATTTAATAGATGAATTTTGTCTCTTGGAAAGACTCAAAAACTTTGAGCATGAAACATCATTTTGTGATCTTGAGGGGCATCTTATGGAATATGACTCTATGGATGAAATTGAGGAGGAATGTGATATAATTTCGGCATTCATGAATCATATTGATCAGAATGATTTTGGAGAGTATAATAAGGACATGTTTGAAATTGAGATCACACCCCTAATACAACTCGATCATGACCCACTCTTGATGGATACATGTATTAATGATGGCATCGATTTTTCCTTAGACTATTCTGAAGGTTATGAACATCAGTCTACTAATGATATCGATTGGTCTGAGATAATAGTTGAATTTGAGGATAGTATTGGTATTGACTCCAGTGAAGAAATCGAGGAAGATTTGATGTTTGATGTTAATTCTGGATGTGATTTTACGATTAACGAAAAAAGTCCAAACTCAGAGTTTGAATATGAGGACATAGTAGACAAAGAATTGACTTCTTCATTTACCGAGACTCTCTTCCAACCAACACATGATTATATGTTGAAGATCCTTTATGATAATCCTTTCAAAGATGAGATTTCCAACTCCATTGCATTCACCATTGAGAAAGAAGATCCACTCAAATCAGTTGATGACTATAAGAATACATCTTCTACTGAGTCAGAATCTGATCAGAATGAATTTTTATTCTCCGATCCTTTTTGGAATGAAACCGAGGAACTACTCAAAACATTCGAAGACAATCATCCAATCATTCATGCGACTCAACCTTTGCCAAATCCGACCTCTATTGTCATACCTCCTAACTCAATTGCCAACACACCCCTGCTCCTGACCTTTGAATACCCAAATCATATTTCGGGGAGAGAATCACCCTCATGGCTCAAGCAGAGAACTGAAATGAAATTGACAATAGATACCACCGAAAATAGCCATGATGATTATTTGAGGGACAATGATGATTTATCACAATATATGTTGGAGGATCACATGCTTATAACCACTCAACCTTCTTTGATGGAAGAATCAATTATTGGTCACTTGGAGCTTGACTTCAACCCATCAAACCAACTTCTGGTCCATGAACTCATCACTAATTCACCTATTCCCCTCCCACTACATCTAGTCCAAGATCAGACAGCTTCATCTCTCATTCCTGTTCACCAACCAATTACTTTCTTCACTATGTTAATGATATCGCACATCTATCAAACCCATCAACCATACTCCCACATCTTGGCCAGGATATTCATGTTGAACCAATGGTTTCATAGGGGTTTTCTGAATACAGCTTCTGCACTCACACGCAACACTGGATACTCTTGATAAGCTGAATCGTCGAGTTGGGACGTTAAACCAACAACATTTTGTGGGTCAACACCCATAGGTATCTTTTCCTTTCTTTGTATCCTTCTCTTTACTGCATTGCATTAGATAAGTATGTGGGTCCACCTCCACAACACAAAAAAAACCAAAAATACTTTTCACAATCACTCACCCCTTCTGATCCTCCTATTACACTTTGTCTTCACCATGAGGGCATGGTTTCTGATAAGTATGGGGGGTGTCTGCATAGTTTTTCAAAATTGCATACTCTTTCAAAAAAAACTCTCTTTTACAAAAATTCCCCTAAAAATATTTTCAAAAGCAAGAAAACCACCAAAAATACATCCTTCCTAGTTTTATCCCATTTTGAGAAATCAAATCTTCACTGCATAAATCATAGACTGAGGTTGAGTTGACCCTAATCCACTTGACTTCATCAGAATTTCACTAGGCATGAGTTTTTAAGCTTTCTTCAGGTCCATATGGACTTTATTCTCTCAGTTCCACTAACTCTACTGGTGAATGAACTTCTGTATCTAACTAGATCACTTGAGAAACTAGTAGCACTCTTAAACTCTTCAGTGGATATTAAGCAACTGCACACTGCACTTAGCCTGATTGAGTTTATTTTATGAGATACAATTACAATCTAGTTGAGGTGAGGAGTTGTCCTCTTGGTTGTGCCAATGCCTGAACCTTATCTATAGTCAGTGAAGGAACCTGACTCAGGAGCAACATGATCTCTCTAGTCTAAGTGTGTCAGCAATTAAGCCAGTATCGTGCCTCCAAAGTCAATATTTAGCCGATACTACCTTTTTGATGCCAAACCCAAAACAAAAACACCACAAAAGGCATATCTCAAAACAAAATGCCAAAAACGACCAATCATGCAAAGATGTGCGAAGCAAAAGCAAGGAAAGAAGACCACCAAATAACCCTCCTCCACCAAAAAGCTGTGGTAGCAGCCCAATGATGCTACCTAAATTTTTAAAAGAGGCCCAAAGAGGCCCAGGGTTATGCTCTGCAAAAGGAAAAGAATGAGAGCAACGGACCAAAGCGGTCTACGGAAAACCCCGAAATTAAGTCCCATTCTCCAATAAACTATGACCTATTTTTTTTATGCTGACATATTCGGGTGAAAGGAGATTATGCCTGAATCTAGGTGAGGACCGAGGCTATATGTATAGGGAATCATTCGGTACCTTGATAGATTGTGTTGTTAGCTCGTTCTCTTGACTCATGAAAGCTAAAACTGTCACTAACACTGTTTATATCCACTCAAGGTCAAAGAGAATACATGTTTCTTAGGGATGAGCTGACATGATCAACCTTCTGAAACAATGTTTGATTTTGTTGGAACTGAGACGCTGTTGAAACTATAAAACTTGAGTCAAGTAGACGATTCAAACAAATCATTAATCCATGGGTCAACTCTACTTAAGTTTGTGTGTCTGTGTGGTTAGGATCTGAAAACGCGAGACTTTGTGGGTATGTCTGCTGCAAACCCTCACCAGATTTATCTTGGCTAGTCTCCCTATCCTTCATTATTTCTTATCTTATTCTTGCTTGAGACTAGCAAGATTTAAGTATGGGGGTGTGATGAGTACATATTATACTGGTATAATAGTATACAAAATACATAAAGAATTCCATTAATATCTGATACATACACCTCAAATATCACTTAAGCCGGATATTATCGATTCTGCAAATACAACAAGAAAATCACCTCTAGAAATGCATAATTAAATTAATGACCAAATTCTCTCTTCATCATCAAATACAATTACTCATTGAAATACTTTATCCAAGCAAATTGCTTGATCATTAAATCTAATTTGGCTCTACATAATTTGTTAGCAAGAAATGAAGAGGAAACATTGTGCAAAATTCACATTCTTTATTCCCTCTCCCTTTCCCATACAACACATGGCTCAAGAAGCATTTAAAACCCATGTTCCCCATGTTCCTTTTTCCCATGCACCTTTTCCCCATACAAAAATTAATTCTTCATGCATTCATGATGATATTTTGTCTTTATTTGCATGGGATGTCTCCCTTTATTTGCAAGCATATTTCATCTATAAAAGGAGGCCTTCTTACCCCATTCTCAACTCACGCACTCTCTCCCTCTTCCCCATTTTTCATGCACGCCATTCTCTTCTCTCCCCCATTTTCTTCCTTCTCATTTTTCTCTCTTGTTTCCATCTCCCTCTCTCTCGTTTTTCTCATGCAGGTACAAAGATAGCGCCAACAACGTCCAGTCGTTTTCCTCCTCTTCGCGGTTCGCCTTCAGTCCGTAGCAGCTCGTGCGTCCACACGCAGGCCATCTCTCTCTCGTCGAAGCTCCTCTCCGCCACCATCTTCTTCGGCTCCATCCTTGCGTGTGCGAGCAGCCCACGCATCTCCCCGCACACTCCCATCTCCGTCATCATCATCATCTTCACTTAAGAATCAAATAGAGAAGCATTTCTTTCCCATCTTATTTGTCGCTTGTATTTTTTCTACCTTAGTTAATTTGTTTTAGTTGAATTTGCAAGAACAACTTTTATTGTGTAAGCTTTTGTCAACTCTATATATGCAATGCAAGTTTTATATTTCATCATTCTCTCTTTAAAGCTTTCAAGTAAATCTCATCTTCCCATATTAAATTGCGAATCAACCGCCGCTTCCTTACTTAGTTGCACTCATACCATCATTTGCTTACTCTAAGTTCTAAGAAGTGTTTTCACCGTAGATCACATTCTGTTATAAATTTTCTTTCATCACAATAGAATTAAAATTTGAATCAAGTTTTAAAGAAGAATAAAAAGAGCGAGTTTGCTTAATCCCTGCGGATACGAACCTCTACTTGCCGCTTACAATTTTTCGGTAATCCGACCATGCTTGTAGTTGTAATTTTATTTGTTTGATTACGGTTTTGCGTGGGACAACAACGACATGGTAAAAACAACTTTTTAAACCGCGTAAAATCGCATCAACATTTTGGCGCCGTTGCCGGGGACTAGGCAACATTTGTAATTTTTTTCTTCATGTTTAACTTGTTTTCGACATTCTAATCCGTGCAATTATTTTTATTTCAGGTACTTGAACCCCGAAAAAGAAAAAAGGAGAAAAAATCCATGCATTTTTTTAGCGAACTTGTAATTTGTTCTAAGTAAAAAAATTTTGTAATATGAATTTCTCCCTCCTCGGAAAAGCTCGCCATCAATAGGACAAAACATTACGGATTTAGCGCCAGATGTGCAGGCACTGTGAGCTTTCTGCTTCACTTAGGCATTCTAAGATTTACATTTCTTGCATTTGTTTGCGCATCGAATTAAACTGAAAAAATTAAAAAAGAGTTCTTGATTGCATCATCTCTGTGGTCTCCTCCCTCTGATAATCTAATTCAAAGACCACCAAATCGTGTGCTGATCATTTAAAAAGATAAGCTTGAATGGCGACCGCAGTGGCCCGAGCAGAAAACGGACAAATTCTGAATGCTTGTTTGATGCACGTGTATGACACAAAAATCACGAGCACATGGAACTCTTGGATAGAGACAAAAATCCCTGGTGCTACGTGGGATTGCAGAGAGAGATCGTAACTCCTCGACGCGTTGGGCACAGGTTCTTGTGGGAAGAAGCAGATCCTCGATCTGAGTACCGCACCCTGGATCCCCCAGCCGGATTAGGACATCGATTTCTCACAATCTTCCACACCCACCTCATCTCTAAGGACCCTAATTTCTCTGAAAACTTTTGTTGAATCACTAAACTAAAATCGAAAAGATAACCGCTTCCGCGGTAATTTTTATGTGAGTTGGTGAAACAACAACTTGTCTGGTGTTTGTGTTGTGTATGCTAGGTCGTATATCTTTTAAAAATATATTGCAACAACCCGCTAGATTACGACCCGATCTATAAAAGAAAATCCCACCCATTCTTGTCTGTACTTGAGAATCGTTATTCATGGAAAAAATTCAAGTTATGCTCAATGAGATGCACGAGAAAACAAAGCTGAATCGGGCTATTGCTTTGAATTATTTGGAGGATAGGAAACGATCTTCTCGGCCCATTGATCCACCTATTTTATTATCGATTGAGCATGAGATTGATGAAATGATGCATCTAGTGCAAAAATATCAAGAAGATCAGGAACACAAAAAGAACGAGTCATCCGATCAAAAGTCAAAACCACCCTATGATGACCCTATATTAGAGGAATTTGTTGCATTACCTTCTCCTGCATGCGCTTCCTTTGTCTCTTTCAAACCACTTTCACACGCAGAACACTCATCCATTTCGAATACTGGACTAATCTCTTATTCTTTAAGAAATCACTCAATCTCCATACCCCTATCACCGACCCATGAAAGTGACTCGCAACATACTCTTCATGAATCAGCTATCCAAATCCAACAAAACCAGGGATCACTTATGGATGAGTGTAATAGGATGTATGAGAATGTCAGTAAACAACTTTTGGAAATTCGTGCTCACTTGATGAATAGGCCAAATAGTTTGACGGATGAATGCAATAGATCTCAACAATATTTTGAGAGACATCAAGAAAAGAAAATTAAGGATTTCAGACACTCAAGGGAAGAAGAAAAATGGGTCCCAATACCAGTGAACCAAACACAGATACTTCCTTTTGATGAACTAGATGTGAGATGTATAGAAGAAGATTTTATTGTTGAAATAGTGCCATCTCCATGCCTCCTCAAACCCAGATTGACGAAATTTCATGATATCCCCATCTTCGCTCCTCCTATGTCAGACCATGTATTAATTGAGATGCCCAATGATTTAATAGATGAATTTTGTCTCTTGGAAAGACTCAAAAACTTTGAGCATGAAACATCATTTTGTGATCTTGAGGGGCATCTTATGGAATATGACTCTATGGATGAAATTGAGGAGGAATGTGATATAATTTCGGCATTCATGAATCATATTGATCAGAATGATTTTGGAGAGTATAATAAGGACATGTTTGAAATTGAGATCACACCCCTAATACAACTCGATCATGACCCACTCTTGATGGATACATGTATTAATGATGGCATCGATTTTTCCTTAGACTATTCTGAAGGTTATGAACATCAGTCTACTAATGATATCGATTGGTCTGAGATAATAGTTGAATTTGAGGATAGTATTGGTATTGACTCCAGTGAAGAAATCGAGGAAGATTTGATGTTTGATGTTAATTCTGGATGTGATTTTACGATTAACGAAAAAAGTCCAAACTCAGAGTTTGAATATGAGGACATAGTAGACAAAGAATTGACTTCTTCATTTACCGAGACTCTCTTCCAACCAACACATGATTATATGTTGAAGATCCTTTATGATAATCCTTTCAAAGATGAGATTTCCAACTCCATTGCATTCACCATTGAGAAAGAAGATCCACTCAAATCAGTTGATGACTATAAGAATACATCTTCTACTGAGTCAGAATCTGATCAGAATGAATTTTTATTCTCCGATCCTTTTTGGAATGAAACCGAGGAACTACTCAAAACATTCGAAGACAATCATCCAATCATTCATGCGACTCAACCTTTGCCAAATCCGACCTCTATTGTCATACCTCCTAACTCAATTGCCAACACACCCCTGCTCCTGACCTTTGAATACCCAAATCATATTTCGGGGAGAGAATCACCCTCATGGCTCAAGCAGAGAACTGAAATGAAATTGACAATAGATACCACCGAAAATAGCCATGATGATTATTTGAGGGACAATGATGATTTATCACAATATATGTTGGAGGATCACATGCTTATAACCACTCAACCTTCTTTGATGGAAGAATCAATTATTGGTCACTTGGAGCTTGACTTCAACCCATCAAACCAACTTCTGGTCCATGAACTCATCACTAATTCACCTATTCCCCTCCCACTACATCTAGTCCAAGATCAGACAGCTTCATCTCTCATTCCTGTTCACCAACCAATTACTTTCTTCACTATGTTAATGATATCGCACATCTATCAAACCCATCAACCATACTCCCACATCTTGGCCAGGATATTCATGTTGAACCAATGGTTTCATAGGGGTTTTCTGAATACAGCTTCTGCACTCACACGCAACACTGGATACTCTTGATAAGCTGAATCGTCGAGTTGGGACGTTAAACCAACAACATTTTGTGGGTCAACACCCATAGGTATCTTTTCCTTTCTTTGTATCCTTCTCTTTACTGCATTGCATTAGATAAGTATGTGGGTCCACCTCCACAACACAAAAAAAACCAAAAATACTTTTCACAATCACTCACCCCTTCTGATCCTCCTATTACACTTTGTCTTCACCATGAGGGCATGGTTTCTGATAAGTATGGGGGGTGTCTGCATAGTTTTTCAAAATTGCATACTCTTTCAAAAAAAACTCTCTTTTACAAAAATTCCCCTAAAAATATTTTCAAAAGCAAGAAAACCACCAAAAATACATCCTTCCTAGTTTTATCCCATTTTGAGAAATCAAATCTTCACTGCATAAATCATAGACTGAGGTTGAGTTGACCCTAATCCACTTGACTTCATCAGAATTTCACTAGGCATGAGTTTTTAAGCTTTCTTCAGGTCCATATGGACTTTATTCTCTCAGTTCCACTAACTCTACTGGTGAATGAACTTCTGTATCTAACTAGATCACTTGAGAAACTAGTAGCACTCTTAAACTCTTCAGTGGATATTAAGCAACTGCACACTGCACTTAGCCTGATTGAGTTTATTTTATGAGATACAATTACAATCTAGTTGAGGTGAGGAGTTGTCCTCTTGGTTGTGCCAATGCCTGAACCTTATCTATAGTCAGTGAAGGAACCTGACTCAGGAGCAACATGATCTCTCTAGTCTAAGTGTGTCAGCAATTAAGCCAGTATCGTGCCTCCAAAGTCAATATTTAGCCGATACTACCTTTTTGATGCCAAACCCAAAACAAAAACACCACAAAAGGCATATCTCAAAACAAAATGCCAAAAACGACCAATCATGCAAAGATGTGCGAAGCAAAAGCAAGGAAAGAAGACCACCAAATAACCCTCCTCCACCAAAAAGCTGTGGTAGCAGCCCAATGATGCTACCTAAATTTTTAAAAGAGGCCCAAAGAGGCCCAGGGTTATGCTCTGCAAAAGGAAAAGAATGAGAGCAACGGACCAAAGCGGTCTACGGAAAACCCCGAAATTAAGTCCCATTCTCCAATAAACTATGACCTATTTTTTTTATGCTGACATATTCGGGTGAAAGGAGATTATGCCTGAATCTAGGTGAGGACCGAGGCTATATGTATAGGGAATCATTCGGTACCTTGATAGATTGTGTTGTTAGCTCGTTCTCTTGACTCATGAAAGCTAAAACTGTCACTAACACTGTTTATATCCACTCAAGGTCAAAGAGAATACATGTTTCTTAGGGATGAGCTGACATGATCAACCTTCTGAAACAATGTTTGATTTTGTTGGAACTGAGACGCTGTTGAAACTATAAAACTTGAGTCAAGTAGACGATTCAAACAAATCATTAATCCATGGGTCAACTCTACTTAAGTTTGTGTGTCTGTGTGGTTAGGATCTGAAAACGCGAGACTTTGTGGGTATGTCTGCTGCAAACCCTCACCAGATTTATCTTGGCTAGTCTCCCTATCCTTCATTATTTCTTATCTTATTCTTGCTTGAGACTAGCAAGATTTAAGTATGGGGGTGTGATGAGTACATATTATACTGGTATAATAGTATACAAAATACATAAAGAATTCCATTAATATCTGATACATACACCTCAAATATCACTTAAGCCGGATATTATCGATTCTGCAAATACAACAAGAAAATCACCTCTAGAAATGCATAATTAAATTAATGACCAAATTCTCTCTTCATCATCAAATACAATTACTCATTGAAATACTTTATCCAAGCAAATTGCTTGATCATTAAATCTAATTTGGCTCTACATAATTTGTTAGCAAGAAATGAAGAGGAAACATTGTGCAAAATTCACATTCTTTATTCCCTCTCCCTTTCCCATACAACACATGGCTCAAGAAGCATTTAAAACCCATGTTCCCCATGTTCCTTTTTCCCATGCACCTTTTCCCCATACAAAAATTAATTCTTCATGCATTCATGATGATATTTTGTCTTTATTTGCATGGGATGTCTCCCTTTATTTGCAAGCATATTTCATCTATAAAAGGAGGCCTTCTTACCCCATTCTCAACTCACGCACTCTCTCCCTCTTCCCCATTTTTCATGCACGCCATTCTCTTCTCTCCCCCATTTTCTTCCTTCTCATTTTTCTCTCTTGTTTCCATCTCCCTCTCTCTCGTTTTTCTCATGCAGGTACAAAGATAGCGCCAACAACGTCCAGTCGTTTTCCTCCTCTTCGCGGTTCGCCTTCAGTCCGTAGCAGCTCGTGCGTCCACACGCAGGCCATCTCTCTCTCGTCGAAGCTCCTCTCCGCCACCATCTTCTTCGGCTCCATCCTTGCGTGTGCGAGCAGCCCACGCATCTCCCCGCACACTCCCATCTCCGTCATCATCATCATCTTCACTTAAGAATCAAATAGAGAAGCATTTCTTTCCCATCTTATTTGTCGCTTGTATTTTTTCTACCTTAGTTAATTTGTTTTAGTTGAATTTGCAAGAACAACTTTTATTGTGTAAGCTTTTGTCAACTCTATATATGCAATGCAAGTTTTATATTTCATCATTCTCTCTTTAAAGCTTTCAAGTAAATCTCATCTTCCCATATTAAATTGCGAATCAACGCCGCTTCCTTACTTAGTTGCACTCATACCATCATTTGCTTACTCTAAGTTCTAAGAAGTGTTTTCACCGTAGATCGCATTCTGTTATAAATTTTCTTTCATCACAATAGAATTAAAATTTGAATCAAGTTTTAAAGAAGAATAAAAAGAGCGAGTTTGCTTAATCCCTGCGGATACGAACCTCTACTTGCCGCTTACAATTTTTCGGTAATCCGACCATGCTTGTAGTTGTAATTTTATTTGTTTGATTGCGATTTTTCATGGAACAACAACGACATGGTAAAACCAACTTTTTAAACCGTAAAAAATCGTGTCAACAAGGGGTATGATGAATCTCGTATTCATCATGCTAAAAACTCACTATTAAAACCCCTATCTTAAATAATCCAATAAAATCACCTTTAATTCTTTGTTTTTAACGTGTACTATATTGTATATATATTTGACCATTAAAATATTGCTTTTAATTTCCCTTTTATTTTCTTGTAATTATTTTATCCTAAAAAATCCCTAAAAATTAGGTAGAATAGTTGTCTATAATTCACTGAACCTTAAAAAGATAAAAAAATACAAAAAAATCTCAAAAACACAAAATCAACATTTTTATCCCCTTAAAAATACCCCTAAAATAGCTTTTGTACATATGACCTCTTTTGGCTTTTTAACCAACATGAAGGTTGTATATCTCTTTGAGACGAGCAACTTTCATGTTTTGACTTTTTCCCGATTCGGCCTCTAACTATTTCTTTCCTAATTTTCTTTTTATTTTTCTCTAAATTTTCTCATTGGACCACGTGGCGCCCTCTGGGTCGCCCACGTGGCCCGCGTCATCTCATGCCACGCGACGCCCTTCCTGGGCCAAGGATCAGCCCCGCCCCGCCTTAATCCCTACCGTCCATTGCCGCACCACTCCCAGCCACCCGATCTGACTCCAGGTCTAATATGAGCTCTCCTTCCGTGCCATCATCCCAGTCGTTGGATCGCAAGATCCAACGGCCCTCACTCATCGTCTTCCTCTGGCCGGGTCTCCCTCTAGACGTTACGACACGCGAGCCTATCGCCCCCTTCCATTTCTAACCGACGCTCCAATCACCACCCCCTCGACGTAATGTCACCAATACCTTCCCCGTTCTTCGGCCATTCTCGTGTGTCACCCACCATGCACAGCCATTATCCCCCTCACCATTAACGCCCCATTCAAAAACGGTCCTCCACCATTGTAACCGTCGGCTGCCTCCGCTAATTTAACCCTCGCCCGCCACCGATCTACCTCATCCACCATTTGGAGGCCTCCTTCCTAGCTTCAGCCGCCCTCCGGTGACAGCGGAGGGATGGCCTTGGAAGCGATCAGGCCGAGAGGTCTCCGTGAGATCCATGACCTCCGGCCATGCCGCGACCGCCCCGTGCGTCGCTGAGCACCGAAGAGCGGCTGCCTTCGTCGTGCGACGACCGGAGCAGCAATTGCTGCTCAGCTCAAGCCACCTCCTCCACCTGGGTTCCCCTCTCCGACGAGGTTCCGTCTCCCCTTCTTTTTCCTTATTTTCTCCTAATTTATCCGACCAACCCAGTTGCCTTCACCCTCATCTGATCCATCTACCATCTTCGAAACATCACCATCATCCTCACGACACCCCTTGCCATCACCCTTCCCTTCTCTGCAGTCTCGTCCACCCGCCGCCATCTCTCCTCTGCTCCGGCGGGGAAGGGGCCTGGTCTCCCGCTCCGACCACCTCCTTGGGGACTCTATTTCACTCACCTTGCACTCACAACTTGCTTCGGCTATAACTAACCTTGCAGGTATCTTGATTGGCCGGATTTCGCATTGGAGTTCCTTCGAGCTCCTCTACTCCGGCGAGGCTTCACCGAGTTATACCTCTGACCATCCCCGAAGCTTCGTTGGGTCTCCAAGACCTCCGCCAACGCGTCTACTCGCTCCTCGGACCTCTGCCTTGCAAGGTGGAGCTCAGCGGAGCAACCTGCGATTCCCGGAGCTCATCCTCCTCCGGTGACGCACGGCAGAGGAGAAGACACAGTTACCGTTCGATCGTTCTGATCGAATGTTTCTGATAGAGACACGTGGACACTCCAAGCCTCCCTCCGAACAAGCTGCTTCGGGCTACGAGAACCTATGCCCGAGCCTCCAGCACTTGCCACGTGTACCCTGATGAAAGTCAAATTCACCTCTATAATATTGTGAAATATGCTGTAGTACAGGAGGGCGAATTTGGTTCAGCAAAAACCACAGACTTTGAATGCTGTGGAATATTTATGCTTGGCAAGTCTACCAAGGTCGAACCAGGGACATCAGAATGATCGAACGGTAACTGTGTCTTCTCCTCCATCGTGCGTCACCGGAGGAGGCTGAGCTCCGATGAACCGCAGGTTGCTCCGCTGAGCTCCACCTTGCAAGGCAGAGGTCCGAGGAGCGAGTGGACGCGTTGGCAGAGGTCCTAGAGACCCAACGAAGCTTCGGGGATGGTCGGAGGTGTAACTCGGTGAAACTTCACCGGAGTAGAGGAGCTCGAAGGAACTCCGGCGCGAAATCCAGCCAATCAAGATACATGCAAGGTTAGTTATAGCCGAAGCGTGTTGTGAGTGCAAGGTGAGTGAAATGGAGTCCCAAGAAGGTGGTCGGAGCGGGGGACCAGGGCCCCTTCCCCGCCGGAGCAGAGGAGGAGATGGCGGCAGGTGGACGAGACTGTGGAGAAGGGAAGGGTGATGGCAAGGGGTGTTGCGAGGATGATGGTGATGTTTCGAAGATGGTAGATGGATCAGATGAGGGTGAAGGCAACTGGGCTGGTCGGATAAATTAGGAGAAAATAAGGGAAAAAGAAGGGGAGAGGGAACCTCGTCGGAGAGGGGAACCCAGGTGGAGGAGGTAGCTTGGGCTGAGCAGCAATTTCTGCTCCGGTCGTCGCACGACGAAGGCAGCCGCTCTTCGGTGCTCAGCGACGCATGGGGCGGTCGCAGCATGGCTGGAGGCCATGGATCTCACCGGAGACCTCTCGGCCATGATCGCCTCCAAGGCCAGCCCTCCGCTGTCAACGGAGGGCGGCTGAAGCTAGGAAGGAGGCCTCCAAATCGTGGATGAGGTAGATTGGTGGCGGGCGAGGGTTTAAATCAGCAGAGGCATCCGGCGGTTACAATGGTGGAGGACCGTTTTTGAATGGGGCGTCAATGATGAGGGGGATAATGGTTGTGCATGGTGGGTGACGCGCGAGGATGGCGGAAGAACGGGGAAGGTATTGGTGACGTTACGTCGAGGGGGTGGTGGTTAGAGTGTCGGCTAGAAATGGAAGGGGGCGATAGGCTCGCGTGTCGTAACGTCTGGACGGAGACCCGGCCGGAGGAAGACGATGAGTGAGGGCCGTTGGATCTTGCGATCCAACGGCTGGGATGATGGCGCGGAAGGAGAGCTCAGATTAGACCTGGAGTCAGATCGGGTGGCTGGGAGTGGTGCGGCAATGGACGGTAGGGATTAAGGTGGGGCGGGGCTGATCCAATGGCCCAGGAAGGGCGCCGCATGGCGTGAGATGAAGCGGGCCACGTGGGCGACCCCAGAGGGCGCCACGTGGCCCAATGAGAAAATTCAAGAAAAAATAAAAAGAAAATTAGAAAGATATAGTTAGAGGCCGAATCTGGAAAAAGTCAAAACATGAAAGTTGCTCGTCTCGACGAGATCTACAACTTTCATGTTGGTCAAAAAGCTAAAAGAGGTTATCTGTACAAAAGCTATTTTGGGGGTATTTTTAAGGGGATAAAAATACCGATTTTGTGTTTTGAGTTTTTTTTGTATTTTTTTATCTTTTTAAGGGTCAGTGAATTATAGACAACTATTCTACCTAATTTTTAGGAATTTTTTAGGATAAAATAATTACAAGAAAATAAAAGGGAATTAAAAGCAATATTTTAATGGTCAAATATATATACAATATAGTACACGATAAAAACAAAGAATTAAAGGTGATTTTATTGGATTAATTTAAGACAGGGGTTTTAATAGTGAGTTTTAGCATGATGAATCATATTTTTAGTATAAGGTTAGTGCCCAAATCCCATTTTCATCCCCCTAAGTGTTTGTGCAACTTTTTCGACTGCTCACCTAACTCTACAACGAACAAGATAAAAGACCGCTTTTTGCAGTCTCTACCGAGTTGAGTAGGTGAATTGAGGGTTTGTCTTATTTTCATTTTTGTCTGTGATTGTTGTGTGTGTGTCCTAGATCATCTCTATGCACTTGCGCCTTCTTCTTCACTCCCTTGACTTGACCAACGTGCTCCCCCAAATCATTTCCTTTTGTTTTCGAGATGAACCTCTGGAGTGCATTTTATCCGGACTTTGCGGATCCCTCGCTCGCTCAGCCGGTCCACCTCCCTTTTATCAGGAGGATCCTCCTCCTACTTTTTCTGATTTTTGTACATACCCGCCTCAGCCACAGTATCTGACTTCGGACTTCTACCCACCTCCACCCCCACCTATATATTATCCACCTCCACCTTTACATCCACTCGAGTCTGACCTGATGGGGTCACCTCCCTCGATCTCTATGAGTTGATACCTTGAATCGGATGACAAAGCCGCGTTGATTTGATGAATGATGATCTTGCTTTCTTGAGGAACAATCAGATTAGTGCTCCTTTAGTCGGGGATACGACATCACTTGTTGGTGATCATGGGAGCTTGCAATCGCCAAAAATACAAAAAAAATGAGAAAAATGTAAAAATCCAAAAAGAGTTCGGGAGACCTTTGGCCAATTCAGACTGTGAGGAGAGGTTCCATCTGCCCAATCATTCACTCACACAACCTTTCCCACATGTCTCACCTTTGACCCCGAGGATGCCGCTGTACAGATGGCTCTTGGCATTCCTCATGTATATGCTGATTCTGACTTCCTCCCTTGTATGGAGAAAGTCCAAAAATTCAAAATATGTTATCTGAACCCGAAGTGGTGGCTACTATTCATGAGATTATCCGTGCCCCCCTTTCAGCAGGCCTTGACCCAATTATCTGCTCCTCTTCCCAAGAAGAGAAAGCGGAGGAGCAGATCTGAGCGTCACATTCTGACCATGGCCACTTCCCAGCCATCACACACCATCCCATTCCCAGAAAGAAGAACACAGCTACATCCTTTCATCAATTGCACCATCTCTGACCACACATGTGATCACACTCTCCTAGACGGTGGTGCATCTATTAGCATATTACCCTTATAGCTGGTACAGTCTCTTCACTTAGGGCCTCTCAAGAAAACCAGGATGATTGTACAATTTGCTGATGGATCTATCAAGAGGCCGAAGGGTATCCTTGAAAATGCCGTCATTTCTATTCAGGGCACGAGCCACCATGTTGATTTTGTCGTGTTGCCCATGGAGACCTCCACAGTGGAGTCGTTTCCAATCATCCTGTGAAGACCATTCCTCGCCTCTGCGAGGGTCGTTATCGACTATGGATTAGGAGAGATTCGCTTCCGTCCTGTTGACGAGAGCGAAGCATCGATCACCGCACCCACAGTTGACCAGAGACCTGCACCTGATGCACCTTCACCGATTGTAGCTGACTCTGAGGCCTGTGACGGATCTGATGGTATTAGAGATGTTTGCGTAGCGACCCCTGATGAGACCCGAAGAATCCCCGAAAGGGGAGGAAATTGGAAAGCATAGACCTCACTATTCCTCCTTCTGTGTGTGGCGATGTGTTGATGAAATCCAAAGCATTTACGTGTCCAATTGAGCGGCGGGCAGATAGCAAGACTAGACAGGACGGACCTGGTTTGACTACTTCCAGTGATAAGTCCGTTCCTGGGCCTTCAAAAGTAATGATGATTGAGGTCGGTTATGATGCGAATGTTCAAAATTTTTGGCCTCTTTATGAAAAAAGATGATCCGGGTGAGACTCTTGAGGATGATCTGAGTTCTACCACTTCCACCGATGATTTCGTTCCTTTCGGTTTTGACCTGAACGAGACCTCGCAGGACGACTCCGATTACACTTCTTCCGAGGATGATGAGTTTGTCCCATTCCACTTTGATATTAGCGAGACTTCTAAGGCCGGACCTAGCCATACTTCTTCCACTCACCAGTTTGTGCCTTCACACCACAGGACCACCAAGGGCGAACCTAGCCAGACTACTTCCATTGACCAGTTTGTCCCTTTCCGATTTGATTCCACTGAGGGCCTTCACCGTGTCGACCCTGATCGGCTTCCATCCACTGTGGACCCCGATGTCGATCTGCACCATACTAGATCTATCCCTCAGCGGTCTCGCAAGAAGGTTAGCTTTCGGCCTTCTTGATCACATGTACATCCACCTCTGTTGTACATTCTCCTTTGTTCATCTATGTCTCTCCCTGTTGCTCGTCCACCCATTCTGTGTTTGCCTTGCGTAGGACGTACTTTGTCCTACGTATAGGAGGGGTGGACGAGCCGAGTGCTCTTTCGTCATTCTATTTCATCACTCCTTTTGTTGCATATACTTAGGGCTTCTTTTACCCTAAGTATAGGGGGAGTGACGTGTACATCCTCACGATTTTTTCTTTTCTTTTTTCTTCTTTTCTTATTTTCCTTTCTATTTTCTGTATCTATCAAAAAGGTGCCGCCCTTGTAGACAGTTTTCCATACTTAGGACATACTTTGCCCTAAGTATAGGGGGTGTGCACCCCGAGTTTTCTTATTCTTTGCGATCCTCTCCATTGTCTCCTCTTCTTGTCTATACTTAGGGATATCTTACCCTAAGTATAGGGAGAGACAATCTGAGTACGATCTGTTCATTCGCACCCTTGACCCTCCCTGCGTTGTGTACAGTCTGCTATACATAGGATTATTTGATCCTAAGTATAGGGGGACGATCAACTTCTCATTCGTTTGTTCATCCATTCCTTTATTTATTTATTCTTTAGACTTGCCTATACTTAGTACGAGTTATGTCTTTCTCTTTATCTCTCCGACATATGAGGACATAGCTCAAGCTAAGTATAGGGGGGTCGTATATACTACATATATACTTTAGCCATAACTCATACTTTCATATTTTCTTAAATAATCTGGCTAATTATTCTTTAAAATTCATTAAAAATGTAATAGAAAGATGTTATCATTCCTCAAATTCTTTTTGTATTTACGGGTTGATAAATCAGGTGAAAATGTTTCTTGCAAAATGTTTGAAAAATAGTTTGAAAATCTTTGTGAACATTTATTGAAATTATTTTGAAAATATTTTGTTACATGTTTTCAACCTTTGTAAAAATGTGTGATTTGTAAAAATTTGTTTTCTTTGTGTGAAATAAAATGTTTGAAAAATGATTTGCAAATGGTTTGAAAAATGGTTGCAAAAATATTTGAAAAAAATCTATATATACTGTTTTGAAAACCTTTGCAAAATGATTTTCAAATGTGTGTACATATTTTTAAAAATGTTTGTAAAAACTATTTTGGACTATAGTTTTCAAAAAATTATGTGAAAGCTTGTGTCAAATAAGTTTGAGGAATATTTACATCACACCAAAATCCACTACATATATGAATGTATAAAATTGATCACTTATCCTTGTAAATTCTTAAAATCCACTTCTTGTATATATATGAAGCACTCTCGTGTAAATATTTTAACCCAGCTTTCAGCCAAAATCTTTTTGTTTTCAAAATCTCAAAAACATTTGCAAAATTAAAATCCAAAAACATTTGAAAAATCTTTTTGAAAAATCTAAAAATGCATATGCATCATCTTTTCAAAAATCCATAAAAAAGTTCAAAATCTTTGAAAATTGCATCACAAAAATATTTTCTGCATAGCATTTGCATGGCATTCACATTTTTCGGATTGAGTTTGATAGTTAAACAAGTCTAAGTAAAATCCGGAGATTGGAGCTTGATTGGACCTTAAAAATCTACTTAATAATAGGAACCTTATAGGAACTGGGTTTGAGGTACTTCAGGTCTAGTTGACTTAATTCTTTGAGGATCACGGGACTCGATTCAATGGATTCTTGACTGCCTAAGTAGAGTATTTCGGAGCACACGCACGACTCTTGTTGATAATGACCTAACTTGGACACCTGCACCTTTCACATGGCTCAACTCAGTTGGAGTTGGTGAGGAGGTCGGATATGCCGGTATGAGACGCACATAGGTGGAAACACTTGTCCTCCTCTAGGGAGGGAAGTGCATCCCAACCCGTCCAGTGATGATGAGTTTCGAGGATAGGAGACCGTGGTTGCAATAAAGCTTTAAAAGAGGGATAGTCTACTGGCTCAAGAGGAAAAACTCCTTATGTAAATGCTACTGTATAAAGTATCCAAAAAATGCAAAAAAAGCAAAAACTCCAAAAAAGTGGACAGGCCTGTACAAAAATAAAATGCCTGCCGGAGTGTACATATGTGTAAAGTCAAATAAGCAAGCTTGAGCTTCAAAGTCAAATCATGTGAGCCTGCAGCTGGATGACATGACTACACTGGTCTTGCATCCTAGGATAGGTAGCTACACTGGCTACCGTCCATTCTTCTCTTCACCCCCTTCCTCTTGAGTGGTTGCCACTTGAACTTAGAAGGGAATACCCTGCTCCTTGAGGAATGAGTTGTTGGATTGGGGAATCATTGGGTTGTCATATTGGAGAAGTCAGTCTCTTTGTCATTTCAGTTGGGGAGAGCCGCCATCACTTACACTGTACGAGTCAGATTCATAGTCGTAAGGGTTTGCGTATGAGTTGAAGTATTTTGACCTGGCTATTGAGGAGACTTGAGCGGAGTTTTGGGATTCTCGAAGGCTGTTGGATTTCAAATTTGGTTCTCATTAAGGTTCCACCCGCATTAAAATTCCAAAGGACCGACTTAAGCTCCAAACTTTGATTTTGTGAAGACAAGTTTGATAGTTAAACTTAATCCAATTTTCTTCTTTTTCTTTTCTTTGATTTTCTTTTCTGCACTTATTGCATAAGTGTTTGCTAGGGACTAGCAAAGGTAAAGTATAGGGAGATGATGAATCAACATTTCATCATCTTTATTCTATCATTTTGACCTTAAAAGCTCTAGTAAATACATGTAAATACCCTTAATTACTGCATTTTAGCATTCATGCATGTGTGTGTAAATAGTGTATAAAATACGGTTTTTAAAGCCAATATTATAGAATAAAGAAAAGAAATAAAAAAGAATAAAATATTGTAAATATTTTATGACCCGAAACACCGAGATCTAGGCATCTCGATGACTAGGTCGACAAAGATAAAGTAGGGGGAGATAAGGGCCAGAATCTAATAAAATTCCTTTATTTTCCATTTTTAAATTCATTTTTATTCATTTTGGACCTATTTTTAGTTCCACTTTTATATTTCAATTAAAGAAACTTTATACATGAAAGTTATAGATAATTAAATAAAGAAAAATACAAATATGATTTCACCCAAAAATAATATACAGATAAAAAGATATGATCTGAATAAGATTCCAAAATCCCAACTTCCCAGACTTGTATCTCTCAAATAAAAACTCAAAATCTATCAAACTCGCCTTTAATTGTATATAATTTTTAATAATCTATTTAATGAAGGTAGTTTTGTATTTTTCGAAGTTACGATTTGAAAGTTGAGTTTTGACCCCTGTTGTACAATGGTTTACGCCTTTTTCTTTCTTTTGTATAGATTCCTTTTTTAACTCTTTTTTTCTTTTGATTTCAATTTTATTTTGTTAGTTGTATATTCTAATTTATATTAAAAATATAAAATCAATTAAAAAAATATAAAATAAAAAAAGATACAAAAATAGTTTTTCTCTATACAAGTCAATTTGGCTTGTATTCTATCTTTATCACTTTTTCTTATTATCTTACAAAATTAAAAATCAACAAAAAATATTTCAAGTTTTTATATTATTAACAAGAAAACAAGACTAAAAGTCATAAAAATCTAAAATGGTATTTTATACATTCAAAAAAATATGTTTTTAATTTACATCTTTTGAAAAAAAGCTTTCTTCTGCAATATTCTAGATGACATTATTTTGAGATAGTTTCATGATTTGAGTTTATTTTGAGGTCTCTTGTTATTCAAATATATTTCATTGGGAAAGACCTCTCTTTTTTTATTAGTACACATGAGCATGAAGACAATCACTAGTGTCCAAAAAATTTGAAATAGTTCACTCCCATTGGTGGAGGCCTCCCCCAATAGCCATCATCTCTTCCATTCCTCCACCAAATAAAAGAGCTTCATCTCCCATTTTTGAATTCATCCACCATTAGAGTCTTCATTCTAGCTCCTCTACCTCCATTGTGACAGAGTGGAGGTAGGAGACGAAGCCACGATGAAGGGAGGATTCTTTGGCGTGATCACTTGGTGTTCTCTGCTCCATTGTATCACAAGCTCTTAGCTTGTCAAGCCTTCTCTCCGCCGAAATTGAGGCCATGACCGGTCATTCTCATCGGAGAATCGATCACCATAGGCGACTACCTTCACATGCTACGTTTTTCTTCTTGTAGGTAACTTTTAGATTTAGTTTTTTCTTCTTGTTGTAGTGTAACAACCCATTATCTTCAACTTTTCTCTATCCTCATTCGTCGGCGGCTAACCACCTCATCGTCGCCTTCATCCACTTCTTCGTACTCCCTTCACGCAACCTCAACCAACTCCGACCATGCATGGTGGCCGGAGACCATCTCCTTCTACCATTTTCGTAGGAGAACCCATACACCCCATATATTTTTTGTGTGCATAACGCAAGCCGAGCCCACGCTCGAGCTTTCATTTCTACTCGCAAGTATCCATCCGAACGTCCTACAGCCGCACCACCATCTCTCACGCAGAGCTCCACACCGTGGCACTTCGCCGGCCCTCGGATTGGTGTTTTTGTTGTTGTTTTTCAAAGGAAGAAGAAGAAGGGAGGGGGTGGATAGCAGCCACCGTTGGATCTATCCCCCTCCTTTTAATCTTAACCATCCAGCCAAGGGGTAGAAGTTTTATACATAAGCCCTCACCATTTTGAAATTTCATGCACATACCCTTACTGACCAAGAGGAGCTTGATGCCACGTGGATAAGTGGCAAGTTTTGCGGCTATACCCCTGCATTTTTGGTATATTTCAAGAAGTTTTCGAGTATCTTTTGAACTGCAGTTTTGTTCTTATTGTTTTCATCTGTACCCTTGCACTCAAATGCTCATAACTCGTTCATCTGAACTCCGTTTCATGTGAGATTTTTTTGTTAAAAAGCTGCTTTAAGGTTCTACATTATATCCAAATTTCAGAATTTCTGATGTACAAACTATTTATGGCGAATGTATGAAGTCAGAGTACTGATTGGGCTTGTTTTGTTGATAACGCTTGAAATACTCAATATCTTGCTCATTTTTGGATATGTTGTAGTAATTAGTATGGCCAAAATTAGGTTCAAATTTCAACAAAAAATATTGCAATTTGTGTCCTGTAGAATTTATAAAATATTTTTAGTGATACTGGAGCATCTTTCATCTATTTGAAAATCTAAAAATATGTCCATGTGCCCCTAACTTTGTTCTATAATCAGAGATTTTTGTTATATTTTTATCTTCTTGTTTGAATAGTCAAAAATCAAAAACATCATTTCTAACCTTCCTACAGTCTTTTATTTTTAATATATTCATTACCTTTTGAAAAATTCCAAAAAAAATTATATTTTGTTTGTTTCTGTATTTAACTTCATATCAAAAATCATTAAAAATTTCAAAAGAAAAACCTTAAAAATTAGAAAACACCTAAAAACTTCATAAAATCTAAAAAATCAAAGAAAAATCGTAAAAATATAAACACAGGTTCTGTAGTTTCTTTATTTAATTGACTTTATTTAAAATTAATTTGGGAAGATTTAGTTACGGTTTACTATTTTTCATTCCCATTTTAAATTCGGTCAGAACCTTTGCTCACTTTTTTCTTATATTTCAATACTTAAAAATATCAAAAACATTTAGAAAAATCCCCAAAAATCATAAAAAAATCTTAAAAATATAAAAAGACCAAAAATATCTTATTCCCTGATTTTTGAACATTTTTACCTATATATATCTCCTCTCTCTTGTATACATCTATTCCTTTATATAGCTATATACTCTATTATTAAAAAAGAAAATATAAAAATATAAAATATAAAAAGAAAATACAAAAATATAAAATCAAATAAAAAATAAAAATTAAAAATCCACAAAATATTTGCATAGTGTAGACATTGATCACAATCACATCACATTTTGCACTTAGCTTGATCTATCCTGCCTTGCTCCCTGTGTTCGAACTCTCTACATACTTACACATATACATCTTGTTTGTAGAGTTGAAAATAAATTTGACTCCACATTTATTTGTCATTGCTTGATTTATTGATTGTGGGTTCATTGTTGATTAAATCCAGATTTTGAGTGGTCAACACTTCGACTGTGTTCCCGCCTTGTGTGGAATACAAGACCGTTTAATTTTTGGGTTTATCATGCGGCTCCTCAATAGATAGCCCATGAAACTTGGGTAGAAGTTGGATTGTCTGAGGTCGGAACTCGAAGTTCCCGCGGATGACGGGGAGACGGATCCATCGGTGAGTCGTAGTAGCTCCAGGGTTGTAGAGCTACTGCATTGTGCGGTTCGGGTCCTCTGGAGGTCTCTCTGCATCGTCTTGCGTCTCCCGATCCTCAGGTCCTAGGTTCTCAGCTGCAGGTTGATTGCGTTGTGCACGAAGCTGGTTCAGCTCAGCCCTGACGTCGTTCATCATTCTACCTTGCTCCCTGATCTGATTTTGTATTGCCTCAAGGGAAGCAAGTAGACCGTTGTTAATCGCAGCCTGATCTATGACGACAGAAGTAGTCTGCGGTCCTTTGCCAGCCATGTCGTCTAGAAAGGAAAAAGAATCCAAATCAGGCTTCGCTAAATCAATGTTCAGATGGTAATGATTATTTGAAAGTGGAGGTGATGATGGTAGAGAATGAGTAGAAGAAGAAATCGACGAAGAACTTCCAGGGTGAGAGTCACACCTGGAAGGAACAGATCGAGTAGATTTCGGTTTGGGATGAGAGTCATCCCGAATCGATCTAGATGAACGGGTTGGCTCGCGAGAGAGTGGATCGTTCAGGGTTGAACGGAGCGATTGCCTTCCCATCATCTTGAAAGATTTGTTGATTAGATCTAGAAGATTAGACTCACATTGCAAACAAACACAAGGCAAACCCCGAGTTCACCAATGCAACTCTGGTGATGATCGTGAGAGTTCGATCGTTTATCTTTTCTATTTTACGGTTGTGTGGCAAACAATGTTCTCTCAGATTTGCGAGAGTAGATAGGTGCTCGAGACTTCAATGTCGTAATGTCCCGAGTTCTCACCAGAATTCACTTAGTCTCAGCCAGTATGGAAGTAAGTACGGACCGTTTCTGGTTACCCGTGTTACTTGAGGACGAAGACTTACGTAGTGTCCTCTAAACCTTCCACTCTACTAAGTGAACTCGGACCGTTTCTGGCTACCCGAGAGCACCCACTGAAGATAAGGTGAATTAAGGCGTGAACTAAGTAGTATTTCGATAGAAGTCTGGACTCTGGCTCTGCCTTATGGGTCGTCTCTCTCTCGTTGATCTGGAGATGAGATCGATGATTCAATTTTTCAGGGATTGCTCTCCCAACACAAGTGAGTCCTTACGTTTATTTTAAAGTCAATAGAATTAGCAGTCCCTGTTTTAATTTTCGGTTTTAACTTTTTTTGGATATTTTCAGAGAAAAATCATCTAACGTATTTTTGTGTTTTCGGGATTGGCCCTAGATACAAGCACCTAGGTGTCGAATCCTAAGCAAACATCTAAGCTAAGCTACGATGCGCAGAGAAGGGAAAAAGCCGTAAAACACCTAACAAGCACCTAACTCAGAAAACCGCATGAAACCGTCAAGAAAAATCACGATCGAGAAAAGCCGCGGTGGGTGCCCTGCTCCCCCCAGGAGTGCAGCCCTGGTGAAACAGACCCTGAGAAAGATACAAGTCGGGATGCCTTTACGATACCCCTTTCTATGATACTTTTTTATATGTTTTTTTACAAGAAATTACAAGAGAAAAAAATGTTGCGGCTTTGCAGTTCTCAGATGTGCGGCTCAACCTATGCTGCACAATTCAGAAACAAAAAAGTTGTAAGGTTAGATAAGTAAAATGATGCAAAGAGAAAGCCTAAACCTAAGTCTACGGTTGCCCTAGCGATGCCTCCCTCGCAACGGCACCATCTGAAAAACCACACTCGGTCTGCTTCTTCTGAACCTGCAAAAGAGTCAGAGAGATTTCGGTCGTCGTATCGTCCAGGCGAGTTTTTACAAAAGAGATTAAGTATTAGTTAATCTTCTTTTTTATTTATACTCTTAAACAAATGTGTATAGTTGATTCGTATGGGAGTGTCGAACTCAGGGAGGCAAACTATATTAAACTAGGGGAAAATCGGTAGAAAAACTTAGGCGGAAGGGTTTCTTAGGGAATTTTAAGGATTTTTATTTGAATTTTATTTAATTTTATATTGTTTTTGTATTTTCTATGTATTTTGTTATTGTTTTTTGAAAATGTTATAATTTTTATTTGAATTTTATCTTGTACTTTTTATATTTTTAATGTTTTTACTGTTTTTATGGATTTTTAGAGGGGTTTTTAAACTTTTTATGGTCTTTGGTTTACTCTTAAGGTAAAAAATAAGTGAGTATTGAAAACTGTGATGTATTTTAGCTTTTTAAGAGTGAACATAATGTGGGAATATTTTTTTATATTTTCTGTAGAAAGTAGTATAAATTGTCTTCAAAATGATATATTGTGCGTTTTTAGAGGATTTGTATTTAATTAGTTATGAATTTTACAAGTTTTTGTCAATTTTTGTGTATTTATATTTTTTATTGGTTTGTTATTTAAAATTTTATTTTGTTTTGAGTTTATTATGCAAAATGTAACAAAATATACTATATGTGATTTTTTAGAATTTTTAAGAATATTTTTATACCTTTATTATGTGTATTTAAAGTTTGTTATGAGTTGTTAAAGAATTAGTTACCAATGTAATTAGGTATTTTATTATTATTATTTAGTTTACTTTTTATTATATTTTTTATCATATTATTTAGATTTTTTTAAATTCTTATTTTATTTTTTTTATTTTTTATTTAATCTTACAAGGACTGGAATGTAATTTCTAAGAAGTACTCCTAGTCCCTGTAAATAACGGAACTGACAGGATAAAAATACAAATTCACCAAGTTGTCGCGTCTCCTGCACGTGTACCTACAATTCAGAAAACCTGTTGTGATATTTCTGCAAAATTCACGCTTTCCACGTGATTCGCACGTGCGTTGTTCTATTATGCGCTGATGACGACACCTGGCTCGTGGAATCCCGTCCGATAACGTTTGATCAGATGGTTCTGATTTGGGCGCAAATCGACAGTCCCGATATAAACTGGAGCGGAGATCCTGATCGGACGATTCTGGAGGTATCTCAAGGAACTGGGAATTAACTCTTCCCTGATGAATTTGAACGTCAAATCCAGATGCTCTCATCGCCATTTATCTCTGCTGATGGATCTCATAGCATCAATTCTAACTTCCGCACCAAAATAGGAACAGACTCGAGGTTCAGTAGCTCTGATCGACAATCTGGAAACGATTTTTCCCTTGTAGATTTTACAGATCGTGTGACTGATCGACTACTTTTTGTCCGTGTGATTCAGGTCCTCTACTTGCTTGGAAATTATGCTGTAGAGATGTCTGACCTTCGTCCAGGTGTTGAAGGAAAAGCCTGAAATGACGGCGTTGTTCCGATGCGGCTGGGAGATATGCATGTCCGAAGGAGGCGATTCCTGAAACACCGAAATAACTGAATCGAGGCTTCAGAGCCTCAATTCTAAGTATCGCAACAATAGGTGGAGTGAATGGACGAGGCTCAATGCGATGTCAGAAAACCTCGAAGCTCTGACCGTCGGTTACAGCCAGAGATGTTCAGATGTGAAGAGAGGGCGTAGAAATGGAAAACAAAATCGACAGAGAAGATGGAATCTCGGACAAAATCAACTCGATTTGGATCGCTTTTTGATGAAAATAGAATGGAATGGTTGAGAAGAGAATTGACGGGGTTGAGAAGAGAATTATAATGATAGAGGTGGAGATCTAGTTGTAGTGAGCTAACCTGGAGATGTAGAAGATGATCGGAGGCGGACGAATCGCTTGGGGAGGAGTTCGTCGAAGGAGGTTCACCTGGAAGCTCCTGAGTTATCGCCTCTACGAACATCGGCACGGAGGCTTTGTGCGGCGGAGCGTGGCTTCGCGCGCATGATGGATCACGCCAGAGGAGAGGCCAGAGACGGAGGCTGTCATCCTCTCTCTCAACGAGACTCTCTCTCGCTCTCTCTCTGAGAATGACACTCGAAGGTGGTTCTGATCGACAAAAATGGCGGATACCCACGACCTGGGCCCTATGGGTCTATTTATAGAAGTTAGAGGAGGGGGTTCATCGGAGAGAGGAGCTCAAGATTGGTGTTTGTTGACCGAACGAACTGGAGGTTAGAGCAGTTGGAGGAGATCGTCGGGACCACTGGTTGTTAGGTCAATGATAAATTGTTGGACGAAGGCTGCCGTAGGCGAGGGCAGGCGGCGTGCTATTTCTGAAGAAGGAAGATGATGAACAGTGCCTGGGCGGGCACTGTTCATCCGTTGAATAGTCAACCTCTCAAATAAATAAATTAAGTTCCTTAATAAGTAGAATTAAAAGAATATAAACAAATAAGTTATTAATAATTAATTAAATATATTAAACATTTCATGCATTAATAATTTTTTTAATAATAATATAAGATATGTTTATGATATAACTATAATTGAGGAATTTTTAATTTATTAAAAATATTAAAGATTTAATTTCTATTAAATCAGGAAATGAATAAGATAAATGCTTAAAAGAATAAAACTTAAAATTTTTTAAGGAATAAAAATTAAATCTGAAATAACGTAAAAACATTTGTACATGCATACCAATATGGTCCCAAAACCCAACTTTTATGTCTTAACTCCAATTTTAATGAAACCACTTCCATTTGATAGATATTTTTAGAAAATGAACTTTGAAAGTGAATAGGTTCAATTCGGAACGCGTATGGCCGAGTTATGAGGTTTGGAAGTTAGGCTTTACGGTTTTTAGATTTTGAGATTTATTGGTATTTATTCACATTTATTTTTATAAGTTATATTTTTGTATTTTTATAGTAATTTTTATGAACATTATAGAAAAAGAATTAAATTATTTAGAGTTTCAAGGAAATAGATAGAAAATACAGAAGTTTTATGCATATAATGTACATATTTACAAAGGGATCCAAATGCCAAAACTCACACCTTTTATTCCACAATTTTTTTGGTATTTTTAATAAATAATATTAATTATAAAATGAAGTTTAAAAGTGAGTTTGGCCAATTTGGATTTTTCTATAAATAGTTACAAACCTGGGAAGTTGTATTTTTAGGCTTTTTAGGTTCATTGTATTAATTTATTTATTCCTTAAATAATTTTTCTGATATTTTTCTAAAATAATACATATTTTGATGATCAACTTTTACAAAAAGATTGATTTGATTTGAAGTGTTTTTTATGATAAAAAAATAGGTGAGGTATTTACATGGTGAAAAATGGGTAATTTTATATTTTTGGTCTTGATTTTCTGAATATTTTAATAAGTTAGGATCCTTATCTCCCTTTACTTATTTCTTTTGTCGACCCGGTCAATATTGACCTGGTCTCGGGGTTAGATTCAGTTTGTATATTACATATACAATCTTCTTTTTATTTTTATTTTCCTTTTTCTCTTTATATATTTATTTTGGATAATTTAAGTGTTAAAAATATAATATTAATATTTGTGGTTAGAATGATAATTAATTGGAATTAATGGATATTTACATGTATTTTACCAAGGATTTTAGTCAAAATGAAAGAATAAAGGGGATGAATCACGGATGAAGTATGCTATGAAACATATTAGCACTACGATAAAATGGGTCTATACCGACATTTTTCTAAAATCCGTCACTATATCTTCTGTTGTTAAAACATATAACCATGAGATTATTTGTTGCGAAATTATTTTTATACTTGAAATTAATGACGACTATCATATCCGTTTGCTACATCATTAGCGACGATCCATTTAGCAACTTTTGTCCATTGCTTTTTTTCAAATTGGAGCAAATTGTCACTAAATTTTGATTAAATTAGCAACGACTATTTAAAATTTTAAGAAATGCTAATGGATACATATCTCTATATGCACCGTCATTAATGATATAACATTGTATATGGTATTCATCGCTAATTTCAAGTATAAAAAATAATTTTGCAACAAATTATATAATCCGTATATAATTAACAATGGATGATATAGTGACGGGTTTTAAAAACGTTGTTATAGATCCATTTTGTTATAATGTAAATCACAACCGGAAAATTATTCTAAATATTTGCATGGTTTGAGATGTCATAATATACCCCTAAAAAGAACTTTATAACATAGAAAATTTAGATATTATATATTGTGAATGCCCCTTATGTTATGTGATGTCGTTGGTAAACAAAACATGATTTATAGAACTTCCACAAAAACATATATGTTCACATAGTTGATATTCAATAATTAATATACTATATTTTAATATTAAATTTTCATTTCTTTTTCTTAGATTAGCAATATCATATAATTCCTTAAATGGATCAAATCTATGTCGAACATCCTATCCAGATGATCTTGTCAATAAATTACTTGTTAAATTATCCATATATCACATTAGAGTTTATTCCATATGCAGGGTATAAATAAAGATTATACAAAAAATAAAAAATATTAGAACATAATTATTATTATTTATTTTAGAATATTAATGGATTATAAAAATGAGTAATATATCTTTTCCATCGTATTTTTAGAAACGGTGCAAAATGTTTGAAATAGCTCATTGATATCTTTAAAAATAACATGATTTTAGGTCAAAAGAAACACTCACATCAATTTTCTAAAAAAATCTACATGCAAACATGTCTTGTTATTCTATGCCCCCCCCACCCCACAAAGCCAATATTATTCATGGCTTCTTCCTTATTGCTACATGAACCATTGCTAGTGATATAGCAATAAATTTGCCATACCTTACCGATTTCAACTATCAAAAAGCAGATGACCATGGATAATATTGAGTATCATGTATCCATCAATAGATGTTATAGCGACGGATTTAGATATAAGCATCACTATAGACAAACTTTTATTGTAGTGTATGTTTTATACATTTATTCAACCAGCATTAACAAGTGCATGCAGCTAAGAACTTGCAATTAGAGCAGGTCTGTGAATTATATAGATATGTACATAGAATGCATCTTGTATATTAATTAGTTGAGATCTTAATGATTATTTCCATGAATATTCATCACTATATCCCTATATTATGTCATAAAAATTTCGTGTGAAACAGGATTTCTACGGCCTTCATCCAGACAGTCATTTTTTAACGGTCTCGGGATTTTTTAAATCGACCCCGTCTGGATAGAGGTCGTAGGAGTCTTTGTTTTGCATGAAATTTGAGTGACATGATATAGAGATATAATAATGAATTTACATAATTTTTATTTTCAAAAAAATAAAAAAAAACACACGAAAAATGGGGCGGGGGAGCTAAGTTAGCTCCCACTAGGGGGCATACACATTTTACCCATATATATATATATATATATATATATATATATATATATATATTGGGAGCTGGGAGCCTACACCCAGGAGTGTAGGTAACTATCTACACCCGGGGTTTTTTCTTCATGATTTTTGAGTTTTTTTGAAGGAAACCTTAGGGGGATTTTCTTAATATATTCAAGGGAATATGTGTTTCAAGTTTCACGCAAAATAAACATTCCTAACACGTTCATCTAGAAGGGGTCAATTTCAGCAATTCTGAGACCGTTAAATTGGATAGTCTTGATGAAGATGATAGGAGTCTCGAATTAAGTTGAATTTTGAATGACACCATGGTAATATATAGTGATCTAACTCCCCCAAGATTTCATTTCAAAACAATCAAAAAGTTATGAAAAACTGAGCCGGGTGTAGGTAGTTACCTACACCCCTGGGTGTATGCTCCTTTTTCCCATATTATATATATATATATATATATATATATATATATATCCAATTTCCATCCATATTCATCGAAAACATTAAATGAATATTACATCCACACATCTTTAGCAAAATACGTATATTTTGTAACCATATGCATCCATGGATACGTAAATTCATTGTACATGTGGGCTTCACAAAGTAGGCTCCCTTTCCTCTATTCAAAAAGTCAAGTTGGATAGGACTTTCATACAAGTCAGAGTATATGAAGGAAGATACATTAATTTTTATGATGAAAGATATATTTATAACTGATGAGGATGTTCTTGGATAGGGATGAAAGGAATGTCCACTTAAATTCGTATCCATGCTTTATTTTCAACATGTGATTACAAGTGATTAGATATCGACTTTGGATGATGATCATGTGTGCAACTATGGTACAATTTGTAAGATTAAGTGGGAGACCACAAGAGTCGAAATGAACATAATAAGATGATAGCTGTAATCGAGTAGACTTTATTGGATTCAAATAAATGAGACGCAGTTAGTCAAATGTAATACATCAAAAGGGAACTAAGATGTAATAGTATACCTTCGGGCTCACAAGTCCATGAATGGATTTATAACATCGAGTATCTAATAACCATCTTTATATCTTCCGATGTTAAATATACAATGACACATTCTCGTGTATTGTGAAGATACCACCGGAGCATGTACAAACACCATACGCCAATCAATAAATTATCTTTTATTCTTGTAGTTCGCACTGTCATTTTTGTTGCCATTGGTTCGTACAACGATGATTATCTCTTGACCTTTTCATTAAATTTTGTACTAATTATTTGTTTCAAGTTTAACATCGGAAGCAATAACAGAAAAAACAATCAAATTATCCTCAAAGGCTTTGCTTGTTTTATATTATATGTGAAATTATATGAAATTTCAGTAAACATCAAGAAAGAACCCTCCAGTGTACAATCACACATGAAAATAAGATTTAGATAGTATGTGGGGGAGTTAAATCACAAAAGGTTGTACGAGATGTTAAGTGCTTGTTTGTATTTAAGGCTGCTAATTGAACTGAATCATTCGAATTCGATTAGCATTCGTTCGATAAAAATTCAAAAAAGTTCGATTCGAAATCAAATGATCTGAATTTGAATTTAACTTGGAGATTCGATTCCCAAATGAATCGAATCTGAATTTACCTGAATTCCTTCGGTAATAATTCGATTCGATATTTTATATCTATACATAAATGTATATATGTAACAATGTATTTATATATACATAGTACATACATATACATGCATATAATACATACATGTTTACATATATACATGTAACAACCACTCTGGGTTGATTAGGATCTTTTTTGAATATTCTTGTGCAAGTAATTATAGCATAAATACATCAAAAGGTTGACATGCATCTATTCAAATTCATTTGTAAGTAAATAGATGTAGAAAAGAGTAGATGAATATGTATTAAAAAGCTACTACATTTCATTTACATTGAAAGATTTTGCATTTGCATTATATCACTAAGCATAACATGTGGAAGCAACTAAACATACTCTCAAACCATCTTACAACATTTATTAAGTGGTTAATTTTAAACTTATAATCATATCTAGGCTCCAATGATATGATTTATCATGTCCACCCTTCACCACTATGATTTTCATACTCGTAGTATCACGCTATACTGATGTGACTTGTCAATGCATGACGTGTATATGCAACATTAAGCCCCCTAATGAGATCCAATCTCTTTCATTTCCTTTTTATAACTAAGTTCAAGTGGTTTGACTGCAAAATATTATGAGTTAGAAATGTGGTTCCTTCATGCGTTGGTTATGCAAAACATCTAAGTTCATGTCTTTCCTTATTATTTTAGCCTAGTAACAGTAGCTCAGGTATGACTTACTTTGTATAAGTACAATAAACAATCTTAGCATACTATTCAGAAATGTGGCCCTTCATGCTAAATTATTTTTATTCTCATCATTTTAAATAATAATACTAATTTGTATCAATGATGAAGATCGTATTCATCATGCTAAAATTGATCTTTTAAGCTCTGTCCCCCATCATTCACTTGTAATTAATCATTAATATAGCATTATTAGCCATCATGCATGTGTAAATATTATCTGCATTTCATCAGGCATAAATTGCATTTAAAATCCCAATTGTAAATTAGCCCAAAAAGCCGCTAATTTCTCACATTTTTAATTAATTCATCTAACTCCGATTGACCCCAAACCACATCCATTGTGTAGATATTACTAACCTTATTAAATAAAAAAATACAAAAAAAATTACTAACTCCAATAAGTGTCAAATAATCCCAAAGTCTAATTTCACATCTGACAGACTAAAATGAGCATATCTTCCACATACAGTGTCCGATTTTGGTCTACTTATTTTTAAAGTACTCTATTTTCAAATACCTTCAAAACAAGACCAATTTCATAAAATTCGGATCTCATTTGTGAAAATTGGGTTTTGGGGCTCTTTTGCACATTTTGATTTTTTGCTATTTTTGACCTGAGCTTTTATGTGCTATTTAATCCTTTTAATTTTATTTCTTTTTCATTTGTGTACTTTGATGAAAGTTTTATTAAGTGACATAAAAATCCAAATCCAGATCAAAACTGAAATCAAAGAAACTGAGTAAGTCCAAGCGTCCGTTGTCGATCTGTACAAAAATTGTGTTTCTTACTTTTATTTTATTTTCCCATTTTCTTATTTATTAAAAATAAAAAAATAGATTAATGTGTAATTAATTTTCTTGTATTTTATCATATTTTTCTATAATTTTTATCCCCTCTAAAACCACTAAAAAATACAAAACCCTAAAAAGTCGGTTTTCTATACACATGGAAAGACACCAAAAATACCACTTCACTCAGGTGACCACTTTTGCTCCCGGGTCCTTCATGAAAGTTGTAGATCTCGACAGGACGAACAACTTTTGTGAAGGAAATTTTTCGATCTGAGGTCTCCTGCTATTTCTTTTCTATTTTTCTTTGTCTACAAATTTTGAAAATTTTTTGGGGCGCCACGTGGCAGCTCCAGGGCATGCCACGTGGCACCCTACTTTTCTCTCTCCCCAGCCGCACCCGGGTCACGTGCCCAGCACGTGACCCCTGTCTTCTTCCCCAAACCAAACGGCCATCGCCTCCGCCATGCACGGCCATCAAACCCATGCATGGTTGTTCACCCCCCACCCCGCATGAATGCTCCCTCCAGCCGTTCATCACCCCCGGCCGGTACACCCGCCAGCCCCCTATAAAGCTCCGCCGACCTCCACCTTGGCGAGGCATCCACCATTTTCAATCTTGAGCTTCCAGCTCCCGGTCACAAGGTAGTGACAGTACCTTGTACCTCCCCGGTAACGACGCCATTTGATGAGCGCGAAATTCACCTCTTTAATATGGATGAATTGTAGTATAGGAAGCGAATTTCGGTCGGTCAAAAACCACAAGCTTTGAATGTTGTGGAATATTTTTACTTGGTAAGTTTACCAAGGTCGAACACAGATAACGGTGATTTTTAGTTGCGTGTTCTTAAATCAAATTAAATAATTAATTAATGCTCGATTAATTTGTGTGTTGCAAAAATATACAATGCAGTAATGGAAATGCTATGCAAGGAAAATAAACAGAATTTATGCTCAGGATCTGTGATTTGAAACGTATCTAATTCTCCAATAATATGATCAATAATTTCATCAAAATTAATCACATATCAACATGTATTTGAGTCAATGCTTCATGTTAATAAATTTAAGCTCAGAATAATTTGAAGCGAGATAGCAGGCCTCCAAATATTTTTGAATCAATTCCTCGAATAGTTGGCTATAAACTTAGAGGAATAGATCTAAATTAATCCCCTGTGAAATCTTAAATATGAGATTAACCATCAATGATCACCAGAGTTTAAAATCATTATCTCAGGGTCCCTCTCTTTGAACCCTTGTAATAATTTAGACTGAACATTTTTGTGGTGTGTCGAGTCTGTTTCAACCCCTTCTATGTGGTTGGGACCCGACTTGAGTGGCGTAGGACTTAAGCACATATACGATCATTTCTTTATCATTGATTGTGCTCGTAATCCTTAGGCCACACCCTCACTAATATACGCACTATAGATCGTTCAACATTAGCCAAATTCTGAAATCAATTCTTCTCGCTAATAGAACTATCTGTTTAGGGCGTTTTTCATCTGTGCATATCATTTAGTGTAAATTTTAATTCCTTGTACCGCATCCCGCATGAAGAACGCGAGAAGTCACTGTAAGTCCTTCTCTTAAGCATGCATCATTGATTTACGTTTGCATCGGCTTTTCCGATCCTCCTTTCTCAAAGTTTTACAACTTAGGATTTAAAGGAATTGGGATTGTTCGTTAGGCGTGAATTTTGTGCTCACATAAACTACAATGATAACCTTAACTTAAAACCGGGACTGCTAATCAAGGTGACTGTAAATAAAATTAACCTAAAATTAACCTGTGTTTGGTGGAGAGAAACCCACTCATTGTTTGCAAGGACAAGATCGCACACCCTAGGGTAGAGCCAAAAACCGAAATACTTCGTTCAGACTACTGATTTTAAACAATTAGCTACTTTTCAGTGAGGGTCTAGGGTAACCATTTACGGTCCGACTTCCCTTAGCAAAGTAGGTGATTTAGAGGACACTGCGGAAGGCTCCGTCCTCAAGTAACACGGGTAGCAGTTTAAACGGTCCGTACTTACACCTATACTGGCTGAGAGTAGGTTCAACTAGTTGTATGATCTCAGGATAGTCTTTGTGAAATATTTCGGCACCTAACAGCTCCGCTTAATCCGCAAGATTGTTTTGTCATTAAATTAAAATTGAAAAGATAAGCGGCCGCACCCTGACGTGCCTTCATCGATGTTGAGTGGTGAACTTGAGAATTGGCTTGTGTTTGCTTTGTGTCTACTTCTGTGTGAAAACTCTCTTCATCCTCCTTGTCTTAAAAGTTTCTTCTTTTCACTCCTCCGCTAAGGAATCTCTTATCCTTAGCAAAAACCTCATTTAATTCCAACACTTAACTCTAAACTCTTCCTTTCTGAAGGTGAATCATGATGCCTCCAAAGAAGAACTTTGGGGACGATGAGAACGACAATGACCCTATCCCGACACTCTTGGCTAGGATAACAGCTGCTGAACAAACCAATGAACTACTTAGGACACAGTTGGCAATAATACAATAAGGCGAGGCTGCTATGGAAGACACGTATCTCCCGGAATTAGATGAAGATTATAATTGGTTGAGACCTGTCCCCCCTGAGGATGCGTTCGAACACAAACTGCATTTCCTTGCACTATTGCCAAAGTTCGGAGGAAATAATCACGAAGAACCATATATCTTCCTCCGCGACTTTGAGTTAGTATGTGCTAACCTCTGCCACCCTAAGGTTAGCCAGGACTACATAAGGTTGAGAGCTGTCCCCTTCGCCTTGACTGATAAGGCGGCTTATTGGCTAAAAAATCTAGGGAAAATAGTCACGACATGGGCCACATTCAAGATTCTGTTCTTAAAGAAATTCTACCCAGTTAGTAGAATTAATCAAATAAAGATCAAGCTCACGAGTTTTACCCAACATCCGAATGAACCATTACATGAAACCTGGGAAAGATTCACAGACTTAGTACAGAAATTCCCAGGACACGAGATAAGTAAAATGATGCTGGTCCAAAGTCTTGTGAGCGGGCTGAACTCTGAGACTCAAGGGTTGGTTAGTGCATCTTTTGGAGGAAGTTACATGGGACGCCATGAGGACACCGTCTACAAGGTGTTTGAGAGACTTGCTGAATCCAGTCGTGCACAAACCACCAGCCGGGCTTACATAGCTGGCTCCAAAAAGATGGTGAATAATCTGACAACTGATCACAGTGCTGATATAGGAATAATAGCAGATAAGCTAACTATGGTTGAGCAGATTTATAAGAAGGTGGATGAGCTCCATAAATCTTCTGATATGGAGAAATTGGCTAAATTACCTAAACAAGTAGAGGAATTGGCCGACAGGGTATCAAAGATACCAGCCCTGACTGCACCCCCCGCACCCATACATCAAATTCACTATATTCAAGGTCAAGGTGTAGGGCAACATAGCCATTGGGGTGGAGATCAAGTCTTGCCCCATCAAATTGAAGAAACCTCCGCTCAAACTGATTACAAGGAAACTCCACAAGTCATGGAGATAAACGGGGTCTGGTATAACCTGGAACCAGTCAACCACCCAGACCATAACTCTAATCCTAACCCTCGTCCACCACAATCTCGGCCCACCTACCAGCCTCAACCGCAGCAGAGGCAGCAATACCGCACGGGTTATCAGAACCTGCAACCTCAGCCACAGCAGAACCAACGCCAAAGCAAACAAGGGCAATATCAGCGACCTCAGGCCAGGCAGGGCCAAGGGTCCTCCTCTTCTGTTATCTCTCCAGAACTCCAGCGAGTGCTGGATGAGCTTCATGATATGAGAGTCGACATAAATCGACTCTCTCGTTGGAGAGATGAGGTGACTGGACCCCAGACCGTGATTCCAACTCAAGTCCAGGCTAACCCAAATAGCCTTGGACACAATCAGGTATTAATCTCTGACTATTCCGTACCTGAGCTTAAGCCCTCCTCAAATAATAACTCTTATCATATCTCTCTTAAGAGCGGAAGGACCGTAACCATGCCTGATCGAGCAAAGGAACACGAAGACATAGCCCCAGTGTCCACCAATTCACACAACCCTGGGGGAATTGACAAAGGAAGACAGGAGGAGAAAGAACAAGTCCCACCCACACCACCCGGATATAATGGAGAGTCTGAGTCTGAGTCAGATAAAGAAATGCCACCAAGACACCAGCCACATCTGACCACAAATTTCCCTGTTTTTAGTCCGAGTCCGAGTCTTGTAAGAAATTTTTCATTCAATAAAAGTGATGATGTTGATCACAACAAATCCATTCCTTTCCCACGTGCTCTTACGGCAAGAAAGAAGAAAAACATAAAAAACAAAAAAATGATGAAGAGATGGCCCGCATCTGTAAGGAAAATATTAAGGTCACTCTGTCCCTAGACGAGATGATAGAAAGAGACTCGGCTTTTCAAAAATACCTGAAGGTGAGATGCACACCAACTAGGGCCAGCAAACAAACTCCTAGCTGAACAAAGAAACACGTACTCTCATTTGCCACATCTCGTCTTATAAAAAATGAGCTGCCAAGGAAGAAAAAAGACATGGGGGCTCACTTTGTCACTAGTCACATCAAGGAAATCAAGTTTGCAAGAATATTATTATACAATGGATCATCCATCAATCTCATGCCCACAACCCTATATGAGCATCTAAATCTAGGTCCTCTTAAGCAATATGCAGCCGTACTTCAATTCACAGACACATCAACTAAGCGACCTAGGGGCGAGATTCGAAACGTCATCATCATCATAGAGAGAGACAAAACTACCCAGTGGATTTTACAATTCTTGACATGGATGTCCCTAGAAATTAGAAAGATTCCCAGATGATACTAGTGCGACCCTTCCTTAGGACCGCAGGAGCTAGATTTGATTACACATCCGGGAGAATCCAGTTTGGAAAAGTTGAACTTAAAATGTAGCAAACTGGATTCCAAAGACCTGACACTGAGTCGAGCACCGAGTCTGAAAAATCAGAAACTGAGACTGAAATCAAAGAAGCAACAGTTGGGCCCTGGAGACAAAACCTAACCGCTATGATAGAATCAACCTCATCTGGAGAGGAAATTGTTGATGATTTAGTCTACCAGCTCATTCATGCATCTACCTATACTCTAGGAGACTCAGAGGCCCCTCTGGACCTGTCAGTCCATTCCCCATATGGACAATCCTTGAGTGGGGTACACAAATCGGACGCGGCGCTTGCCACACCACATTCCATCATTAGCGATCCGATCCCAGAAATAACCACAGTGAAGGCCAATATGGATACACCACAAGCATCCACATCACAACAAGAAGCATCGCTGAGGGGACCATAATCGAGCAACATCATTGACCTTACTGAACTCAAACCATTGCCCCCTACACTTAAGTATGCCTTCCTTGCAGGAGAAAAGGGACAGTTTCCGGTCATTATCAGTTCACATCTGACCGAAGAGCAGGAAATCTGTCTGCTTAATGTTTTGGAGAAAAACCGCAAGGCTATAGGCTGGAGATTGTCTGATCTCCCAGGGATAAACCCAGCCCTGTGCTCACACCATATTTACTTGTAAGATAATGCTAAACCCTCCCGTGAATGCCAACGTAGATTGAATCCAAACTTACAGGAAGTGGTTAGGACTGAGATCGAAAAATGGTGTAAAGCTCGGTTCATATATCCCATCTCCGACTCCAAATGGGTGTCACCTTTGCATGTAGTCCCTAAAATTCAGAACTTCAGATTATCACCAATGAGGAGGGAGAGGAGATCACGACACGAGTACCTACGTCATGGCGTGTCTGTGTGGATTACAGGCACCCGAATGCCGCAACGAAGAAGGATCACTTTCCGCTGCCTTTTATTGATCAAATCCTGGAGAGATTGGCAGGGAGAGAATACTTCTGTTTCTTAGACGGGTACTCGGGCTACAATCAGGTGGCCATCGCCCCCGAGGACCAAGAAAAGACTACTTTTACATGTCCTTTCGGCACATACACATTCAAGCGAATGCCTTTTGGGCTTTGCAATGCCCCCGGCACCTTTCAGCGATGCATGATTGCGATTTTTGCCGACATGGTTGGGGATTTCCTGGAGGTCTTCATGGATGACTTTTCGGTTCATGGTGATTCATTCAATGATTGTCTAGTGCACCTGGATCGAGTTCTCCAAAAGTGTAGGGAAGTGAATTTGGTACTCTCTTGGGAGAAAAGCCATTTCATGGTGAAAGAGGGCATCGTATTGGGGCATGTCATCTCCAAGAAGGGAATAGAGGTTG